>OY294045.1:11893194-12170206 GCA_958510825.1 Brachypterus glaber
AGGCTTTGGTTAGTTTAAGGAGTTCTGTGTCTAGGGAATTCTTGTCTGAAATCATGAAAGCCCTATGAACAAGTGAATTAACTACTTAAACTAACCAAAGCCTTGACCATGAACGGTTATACCAAAAAAGACATTAATAAGACCATATACAAATACAGAAATCCCAGACCCAAACAACAGGACAATAGTGACAATGACAGACAGACACAAGTTATACTTCCCTATGTAAGCGGTATCACGGATAAAATAGGTAAACTTTTGAAGAAGTCAAATATTAAGCCTATATTTCGGTCCAACCAAAAATTAGGTCAATGTTTGACTTCAACAAAAGACAAAATACCCCTGAGTTCAGAAGGCGTATATAAAATACCCTGCTCCTGTGGTACGGTTTACATAGGTGAAACTAAGAGAAAAATTTCTACAAGACTTCAAGAGCATGAGCGCAATATAAGAAAGAAACAAATTTCCTTATCGGCAGTAGCCGAACATGTACATGAAACAGGTCATAAAATCAATTTGTCTGAAACAAAACAAATATTAACAGAAAACAGAAAAATGCCAAGGAAGATACGGGAATCGATAGAAATCATCAAGCATCCTAACAATATCAATCGGGACACTGGTTACCACTTACCTGCAATATGGAAGTCTTTGATAGGAAAAACCTCGTCACGGGTGAATGACCACAACTCGTCATAAATAGTGACACAAGTTGATTAGAAACTTAGTTTCAGATTAATCCCTGAAGATGTCTCTAGTAGTAAGAGACGAAACGTCGGAAAGTGAAAATCCATTAACACGGTCTAAACCCGAAAGTGAAAGTTCTTTATATGTTATGACTTTTTTTGAATAACTGAATTTTTTTTTTCGTTTTTGATTTTAATCAACCTAGGCCTAGAGGGGAAAGTATTATTTTGTTGGCAACAGTATTTTAAATTTTTATAAAAGTATAAAACGTTAATGACACATTTTTATTTGATACCGCCTTTTGCCCACCTACAAAAATATTACATATTTGTAAATTTGCTTTCTTGCTAAGAAATTTAATATTAAAGCTTACAATTTATTTTTTGCTGTATGACATTTCTTAAAAATTTCGTTAGAAGACAACTTTAATAAAACGAAAACTTTTATATTAGATTATTTTCATTTAAATCTCAATTTCTGTTTCAGTGAATCTAGAATATTTAAATTTCATGCCAAGTTAAAGACTTTTTCAAGCCTGAGTTTACCAATTACCCACTAAAATAGACAAAATGTTAATGAAATTATTTTAATTTTAATTTTTCGATCCTGACGCCATTGGTTTGGTCGCAGAAGCCTGGAAATAAAATCAAACCATAATTACGTCATTGCAATGCATTGGTACCTCTTTTAATAGTATATTAAAGTACTAGTTTCATAACATACGTTTTTAGCGCACGAGTACAAGTTTAGAAAAGGAGCCGCTTGCGGCGAGTTTTCTAAAGTACTAGTGCTCTAAAAACGTGTTATGAAACGAGTGCTTTATACAATTTTTTCTATTTTGCTCTAAAATTAAAAAAAACTTACATTTAAATTGAGGACTAATTTAGGGATTTTTGTTTTGGGTTGGCATTACAGTTTACACCATGTTTAAAATTCCAAGAACAAATTATATTTTGATATATTTTATAGTCATCTCTTCTCTTTTTCACTGCAATTAACC
The DNA here is from genome assembly GCA_958510825.1 of Brachypterus glaber. Lineage (NCBI taxonomy): Eukaryota > Metazoa > Arthropoda > Insecta > Coleoptera > Kateretidae > Brachypterus > Brachypterus glaber. The sequence continues at coordinate 11,894,882 of OY294045.1, forward strand.
AAGCCACAATTTTAACACGGTAAAAATAACCTAAACACAAAATTTTGTAAAAAATTAAACTTCAAAGTGAAATTGACATTTGCACAGAAAACTTCAAGCGATAGGCTTTTCTCTGTTGCCAACCCATAAGAAAAAAAAGTAGAGACCTCTTATGGGCCTATAAGAACACGCAAAATGCGTGTGATAAGAGTTGCAAAATAGAAAAACATAATTATAATAAACAAGCCATGAAGATATGTAATGATTCGCGTTCTATTATATACTTTTCACAGTATATAATAATTTTTTCAAATACTTATTTAATATATAATAATAATAATATAAGCAAGATAGTAAATTAAAAATCGCACAGTGAATATTTTCAAAACAGATTCGAATATTGGATGTGCGAATATACAGCGTAGTTTATTTTATAAAACATAAATATATTCTATACACAAACATATACTATACAAACCTGTTGTCAAAATATTTACAGTGCGATTTTTTATTTACTATCTTGCTTGAAAAAACAGACCATAAATTAACAAAAACTTAAAAAGCAATAGCCGGACCTGGGACTTTTCGCATGGCAAGCGGATTCACCTGGCTCTGTACCATCATGATGAGTGTTAAAAACTCTTCTAAAAGTTTTGTACTTGCAGTATTTAATGTTACTTTCTCCGTAACTCTTTTGCTTTTAAATGTGTTTTTTTTTTAATTGGCCAGATTGGTCCAGAAAATAAAAGTAATTACGTCAATCTGACTCTTCTTTAGATATTTTCGATTTTTTTTTAAGTTTAACCCCCATAACTTTTTTGTTTTACGGGGATTATATTTTTAAAACAATCGCGATCTTCCTCTCATAGAACTTTTTTCCTTAAAATTTCGAGTCCATCGGATAATTTATTATTGATTGTACACAAAAAACGTTACATCACACGGATAACTCGACAGACTGAGGGACAGACTGAAGGACCGACTGACATTTTTAAAGTTGTCTTTATTTCATAAGACCATTTTTTTTGTTTGGGCAGTTTTTTGGCGATTTAGAAAATTAGAAACTATCGTATAGGCATTGTGAAGAGCACAATAATATTTTTAGTTTTCTTTTTTTCTGGACGATATCTTAAGACTAAAATACCTTTCTAAAGGGATTTTTTTTCGGTTTAGGTCCAAACTATATTATAATACATACAGTGCGGTCCAAAAGTCACCCCCCCCCCCCTTTTAACTTTTGAACGAGTTGAGATATCGACTTCAAATTTAGAACTCTTAAATAAGACAACTTAAACTATCTTTTAGCATATATTTGATATTTTCAGCTCTTAAAATGTGGGCAGGGGGGCATGGGGGGACATTTTTTTAAATGGAAAGGGGGGTCGTGTGATAGAGCATTTTAAAGCTTATAAAATTCTCTATTTAAACTTAAATTTTTAAGTTTTTTAAAAATGTTTTTTAAGGTTTTGATTTTTCAATTTTTTGTGCTAAAACATTCGATTTTTTAAGTTTTTTTTTTATAAATTTTTATTTATGTCAACTAAAATTAGTTTAAAAGTATAATTACATTTTTTTATGATGAAATTAGGTATTTTTAAAAAATTATTTGTTTTTTTTAGAGGAATTTTGACATTAATACCCATTTTAAAACCTAAAAAAATTGTTTTTTAAATTTAAAAATATGGAGTTAAATGGAGAATATTATAAGCTTTAAGATGATGTATTACACGACCCCCTTTCTATTTAAAAAAAATGCGCCCTCACGCCCCCCTGCCCACATTTTAGGAGCTAAAAGTATTAAATATATGCTAAAAGATAGTTTAAGTTGTCTTATTTAAAAGTTCCAAATTTGAAGTCGATATCTTAACTGGTTCAAAAGTTAAGAGGGGGGGGGGTGACTTTTGGACCGCTCTGTATAATAATTATTATTAATTATATTGTAGGTAAATACCATATAGGTTGCCAAACTTCGAATGTAATTTTCTGGTTTGTAATAAAACTCGGATTTTTTGGCAGGTTTTAATGCGTCACTTTATTATATCGCTAACGTTTCTCCCCTCTTTGGGGGCTTTATCAAAGCTAAAATTGTGTGAGCGTAGTCATATATATTATTAAATTGAACATATTATGGACAAGGAACCTTTTTACAAAGATAAAAACAATAAATATTACATTAAAATATATAATAATATATATTTATTGTTTTTATGTTTGTAAAATTTAATAATATATATGACTACGCTCACACAATTTTAGCTTTGATAAAGCCCACAAAGATGGGGGAAACGTTAACAGAGACTTTGTTCTTCTGTCTTTTTAACCATGGTACCAGGATAGTAAAATATGACCCTTATACAAATGTATATAATTTTCAATTAAAAATAGCTTTTAGTTAAAATAAGAATAATACTTGCTTTAATCAAAAAGTATACTCTTATTTATAGAAATCGATTTTATATAACCTTATTTTCAATAAATATAAAATGTATATAATTTATTTGTTATGTTAGTGTTGTGTTTGAAAGTTTGGCGAAAAAATATTATAAATACTACATAACCCCTATACTACCCGTCTACGCTAGAAAACAGTAACTCCATTTGTTGCATAGCAGCGTTTTCAAAATATTGCATCAGAGTTGACGTGAAGGCGTTGCTATGCGACAAATGGAGTAACTGCTTTCTAGCATAGTAGGGCAGTATATTAATGAGTGTGCATTATGTGTGATGTGGTGTGCTTGCACTAATTTTTTATTTGCTTATTTTTGCCCCCACGTAAAATAAATTTTATGATGATATTAAAAATTAACATTAGTACATATACTGAAAGCAATCTCAAATTACAAAGTCTGCATTAGGGTATTTAAAAAAAAAGCCTTATATTCAGGATTGTTCAGAATTATTTAGTTTAATATTAAAATGGAAAATAGTTTTTTCTTAAATTCAGTGCAAGTTGTCAATGTTAATAAATATCTAATTTGACAAGTTTCTACAGGGTGATCAGTAACTGCCATGCCAAAATTTAAGAGGTGATTCTACATCCAAAAATATGAAAAAAGTTACTGTAAAGGTTGGTACGGAAATGAGCCCTAAGGGAGCTACGGCCCTTCGAAGATGACGTATTGAATGGGGAACAAAAAAAGCATCGATAAAATTTTAATGTTGCAGGTTAATTCTTCATTTAAAACTGAGCAAAAAAGTATTCTTCACCAAAACACCTAAATTTAATATTAAAGGAGTAATAGCCTTTTAAAAAGTAACGTTTTTGGTGACACAAAATGTTACTTCCTCTTAATTGCATTTTTTTTTAAACGGTTACTCCTACACTATGACATTTTTTATGTATTTTTACTCAAGGAACCTATATTTAAAAAAAAATCCAAAAAACATACACATAAAAAAGTTTGGGGCAAAAATGTGTTAAGCGTCACATATTTTGTCCGTCTGGATAAATTCAAAAAAATAAATTAACATAAACATATTGACCTTATTAATACTAATATACTTGCAAAAGCTCGTCGCTCTAGCTTAAAGGGTACCAGAGTTATTAATTAACAAACTCATTTTTATTGCAATTTTAAAGCGCCGTAGCTCCTTTAGGGCTCATTTCCGGACCAACCTTTATAGGACCTTTTTCCATATTTTTGGAAGTAGAATCATCTCTTAAGTTTTGGCATCAATGTCATTATTTATTTCGCGAATAAAGAATGTTTTCTTAATCAGCGTACGTGGTTGACCCTTGTTACTGAAGCCCGAAACTGTCAGTCTACAAATACCACTCTTTACGATGATCAGAAAATCTATTGATGGAATATTTAAGTGTGGATAAAATAGTATACATACCTTAGCAAAAAAATCATTATAGACTAGCAACAAAGTATCTAGTAATAAAAATAGCCAACTTAACAAAAATATTTTATTTTCAATTTTTTTTTAACTTGTCACAAAAAATTTTCATTCGCCCCGGGAAAAAATAAAAAAAATCATTAAACAATACAAGAATCAATTGTACCTGTACAGGTTTTAGAACATTCATATTACATGCATACATACTTTTAAAGAAAGTTAATATGAGATTAAAATATACTTAGATAATCCAGTAAATACGAAGGTTTATTTTTTGTTAAAACAACGGCTTATTATACGTTTAATATTCGTATATACGTAAATCTACTTATAACGTTTAATAAGCGGAATAAATTATAGTGTAACAATATAGGGTGGTCAATAACTGGCATGCCAAAATTTAAGAGGTGATTCTACATACAGAAATATCATAAAAAGTTCCTATAAAGTTTGGTCCGAAAATGAGCCCTAAGGGAGCTACGGCCCTTTAAAATTGTATTAAAAATAAGGTTTTTAATTAATAACTCTGCTACCCTTTAAGCTAGAGCGACGAGCTTTTGTAGGTATACTAGTATTAATAACCATAAGTTTATGTTAATTTATTTTTTTGAATTTATCCAGAGGCGTGTCTAAACGGACAAAATATGTCAGGCTTAACACATTTTTGCCCCAAACTGTTTTATGTGTAGTTTTTTAGATTTTTTTGTAATAAATATAGATTTCTTGAGTAAAAATACATAAAAAATGTCATATAGTGTAATACTGTAGGAGCAACCGTTTAAAAAAAAATGCAATTAAGAAGAAATAATATTTTGTGCCACCAAAAACGTTACTTTTTAAAAGGCTATAACTCCTTTAATATTAAATTTAGGTGTTTCGGTGAAGAATACTTTTTTGTTCAGTTTTAAATGAAGAATCACCCTGCAATTAATTTTTATTGATGCTTTTATTTGTGCCTCATTCAATATGTGATCTTCGAATGGCCGTAGCTCCCTTAGGGCTTATATACGAACTTTTTTTCATATTTTTGCATGTAGAATCACCACTTAAATTTTGGCATGGCAGTTACTGATCACCCTTTTATTTACCTATGTTTTTGCTGTTGTTTGTCTCAATAATAAATCTCTTCTAATGCTGTTGATGTAGTTATAGTACAACTGAGATTTGCCAAACATTTAAGCTAAATAGGCCCTCATGGTTTACAAATGTTGAATTTGCGTGAACATAAACTTGAATGTTTGTATGTCTAAAAGATCAAAATTTAAATTGGATCCATTTAATGTTGAACTAAATTTTTAACGTTACAGTACGATTAAACCTACACGGAGAAAACTATTTTAAAAATCCAATCCAAATCCAAAATTTTTAGCAGTGCACTGTACCCACTGCAGTGGGTTCACAGTAATCCTGAACGATCAACAAGATCAAAAAATGTGGCTAAAAATCTAAACATGAATCATGGCAGTAAAAACAAAATCTTAAACATTAAATGTTGTAGTAATCGGACTAAAGACGACAAACTTTATTCGCTTTTATCTGGTTAGTGTGTCCTTTTTCCCGAAGGAATCCCATAATGTTTACTTTCATATATAATTACACAAGAGGCTGAGAATTATTCGGGAAAAATTCGCTGTTTTCATGAAAATTTGGTGTCTGGAAATAATTACGACCGGGGCATCGCATGCCCCTGGAGTAATTATTTCCTTTGACGGCAAATTTGAATGAAAACTGAGAAATTTTCCCGATAATTCGAAGAATCATGTGTAATTCGGAAGATTATTTTTTAACGATTTATAATATGTCAAACCCTACTTTTATATATTTCTTTCATCGCAAAATGATATAAATTGTTTTATTACTTATCTTAATATTTTTACAGGCATATTCTTTGATTTGGTTAATTTAATTCCATTCTCAATTGCTAAACTAAAACCTTTTTTAAATTGCAAATTATGGTTCTGTCAATAGTTAAGTCACTTACTGCAGTACTGACTAGCGCGGTACTGCGCTAGGCTTGCAAGATGTTCATAAAAGTCAACCTATAAAAACTGTTTTATAAAAAGAATATCTTGAGGTAGTTTTTGTTAAATAATAAAGTAATACCAATAATTATAAATAGTAATATATTTTTATTTAATTATTAATTAGTTTTAGGTACGAAAGGTAGGTTGTAAAAGACAAATACTGAAAAACAAAATACTAAAGCGATTCTCACTAGAAATTTCCACAGTAGAAAATTCCCAATATAACTGTAATATGATTTGACAGAAATAAACACGTGGTCAGAAATATTGTTAAATGATTGGTTGATAAAAACGTTAAAAAATAATCAAACGTATACTATGAATAAATATTACATGTTACATAGGTTAATCATTTTTTTTTTGTAATGGCAGTTACATGATTCTTCTAATGTTCTAATTATTTTAGATTGTTTAGCTACGCTGATGTTGGTGTCAGATTCAAATCCCATTTAGATTTGAAATTAGCATTGTTAGATTTCTATTCGAATGGGGTCAGAAAAAAGTAAAATTTATCGACCTGTGTTATTATTAAAACTACCTTTACCCTTTTTATAGTACCATATTTTTTTTGTATCTAAAAATGAAAACATTTTATTCCTAGTTGAATTGCGTTATGCTATAATATGTTAACCCACATTGTGAGATGACAGTAAATATTGAACTTTTTCCTTAATATCTTTTAAACGTTGCGACTAAAATAGTAACAATTAAGCATTTGCTTTACTTGTTCATGTATACATTATGGGAGGATTGGTGTAGTGGTCTACCGCGTCTGTACATGACAAGTCTACTACAATTAGCGTAGCCTTTTTCAGTTAATTAATAATTGAAATTTGGCGAAGGCATAAGTGAAGCGGACACTCCCTATAAAAACTGGTTCGAAAGTCAGTATAAGCCGGTGGTTCCCTCTACTACTAGCCCACACAAGTCCTGGACTTAGGGGATGCTTAATTAAGTAGAATAGTACGAGGTTAAATAAACAAACAAACAAACATAATTTGAAATCGTTAATTCAGTTAGTTTAATAGATAAGCAAAATGTTCAGCAACCGATTGTCATTTCACAATGTAGGTTAATATATTATTGCAAAACACTGCCCTATTAAGCTATTGATATTGCATTCAGTGTGTGTTTTTTGTCTATCAATATGTCTTGTAGGCTGACAGCAAAAAATCAGATCCGTCTAGGAAGATTGAAAAAGTTGACGAATTACCTAGCGAATTCGAATGTTGCTTTTGCATTTCAAAGGTACTGGAAATTAATGCTTGGAAATCGTTCATTCCGTGCTTTTAGTCTCATCTTGCTTTAATGCTTAATACCGACTGCGCCATATTTATAGTTTTATTCAAGATTTTTTAAATTTTGTGAATAGTTCTAACCTAATAAGAAATTGCCATAGCAAATTTAAAGAGTTAATCATTATAAGTACAGGCACTCAAAAAAAGGTCTGTTTCCCCAGACGAGACAAACATTTCTATACGTTTTTGGAGTCGCTGAATCCGAATCTGTGGTTGGTTTGACTTGGTCAGGTCGCATTTCTTTGCTAATCTCAAAAAAGTGATGAGAGTTGAAACACATTTAAGGGGCTGTCCATATATTACGTAACGCGCCTAGGGGGGGGGGTCAGAGAAATTGTTACAGTTTGTGACAGGGGGAGGTCTAGGTAAACGTTACGTAACGGAATTTAATAAATTTAATGTTTATTTCTAAGCTTGGCAGATGTATTTTTGTTTCAACATAAATATCTATTTAGTGGCCCATAATTCCCTTTTTCACACAAAAATTGACGAAACTATGCATATTTAAATAATATTACAGCAAAAAAACTGTTGACATTGATATTAAAAAAAAATCTTACGGCCCTGTTCTTGCGTGATCTTGCCAATGAATCATCGGCGATGATACATTTTCGCGCGGAATGTGTACTCACAGAACACCAATGTGTGTACTATTTTGTGTACCTGTGCATAAACAATATACGTGTTATATGTGACACTCAGTGTAAAAAGAGGTACCTAGTATTTTTTCCCTGTGCGATATTGATTATGAATATTTTTTTAAAGTTTGAGTGATTTTTTCGTGAAAATTTTTTTAAAGGTTATGTTATACTATATTTTAGGTTCATGTTTGTTTTGTCGAGAAAAACGAATCAATAGTGAGAATACAGTTAAAATTTATTGCGAAACAAAAATTTTATATTGTTACGCATTACACAGGGGGGGAGGTGTTGGTAAATGTGACAGTTTGTTACAGAGGGGGGAGGGGGGGTCAATTTTGTTGAAAAATTGCTTTACGTAATATATGGACAGCCCCTAATCACTTTTTTGAGGTTTGGACTTTTGGAAAAGTCCAAAAATGCATAGAAATGCTTGTCTGGTATCGTGAACATGACTCTTTTTTCGTGTAGGTCCTTGTGCACAGGCACACCAAAAAAATATTCTGTTTTCCCAGATGAGATAAACATTTTTATACGATTTTGGAGTCGCTAAATCCGAATCTGGGGTTTGTTTGATACGGTCAGATCGATTTTCGTTGCTAACCTCAAAAAGTGATGAAAGTTGAAACTTTTCATCGCCTTTTTGAGGTTAGAAACGAAATACGATATGACTCCAAAAACGCATAGAAATTTTTGTCTCGTCTGGGAAAACAGACCTTTTTTTGTGGATACCCAGTAGGTACTTTTTACTGTTAAATGAATAAGGTTAAATAAATTAAAGCTATGAAAGTATTTTATGATGAATTCCAACTGTTCACAAAAGTTTTATAATAAAGAGTTTAAAAATTACGACTCTGTTAATATTTTAATCAAATTAATTTTATTATATTCGATCATTAAAAAAATAATAAAAATAACGCTTTAGAAATTCCTGATGTTTATTTGTTTTTTAAAAACATTTTGTATTATTTATTTCCAGTTAACTAAGAAAATTAAATGAGGTATAGGAAAAAACAAACAAAATTAAATAAGGCGCGTAGCGTTGCCTTCGCGAATTCACCAAAATTGCAAATAGTTATGAACCGTTATGAACTCGTTATGAACTTTATTCAGTCTAATGGCATTTTTTTTTGGTCTCAAAAAAATATATATATAAAATACATATAAAATACATAGAGGAGGGGGTGCAAATGTGGAAACATGAGGGTAATGTGGAAACGTCAAGTATTTCGACTGCAGAGAGCTTCACTCTAGCGGCGATTGCCGTAAACAGTCACTCTCGTTTCTATTGTCACGGCACGGCGCTAGGAAACATTCGCGCATGGTAGTTAATGGTGGTGGGTCAAACAGAAGCTTAGTGATTTTCGTAAAGTTTTTGGAGGTAAGTTTGTGGTATTATTTAACTTATCATAGAGGTAGCGTAATGCGTATCACAGTATTGAAAAAGGAAGTTATAGGGAAGGTATTGTTGGATTTTAATGAATTATAAGCTAACGTTTTCTCGACTCGTAAAATCCAGTTTGACTAAAGTACGGGTAACTTGGAAACATGTGGATGAGGGCATTATTATGTGAGGAATGGAGCCACTCTGAGTGTGCCGGCGTGGAAAAAGACATTTATATTTGCGATTTCTGCAAGTAGGACTTACATAATATCTTTGTTTGTTGACAACAACACTTTTAGTCAAAACTTTTTACTTTGTAACTTTTAACTTTTGTAATTTTGTAATCAATTAAAAAATGTTGTTGTATTTTTTTATGAACGAATATTGTTTTCTATGAATAAAAGAATATATAAAAAGAACATAATGCCTAAAAGTTCAATATTCCAACATCTTTATGTGTTTACACATTGTATACTGCAATTTTAGGGTGTTTCCACATTACCCGCACTTTTTTCAAAAATTGAAAAATATAGTAAGTTAGCCAAATATTTTTTTATTTTTTAAGTGCATGGTTTTTGCACTTGTTTCTTATGGTCCCCTATTTCTAACATTATAAGGCATTTTAAAGGAATTTTCTAGGTTAAAATAACGATTCACTGACTTAATACAAATTACTGGGTTTCCACATTTGCACCACCTCCTCTATAAAATATATCATCGTAATTCGGCAAATAGTTATTTTCCATCATTCAACTGATTCTATTTCGCGCTCAGTGTTAAGGTAAACAAGCCCTAAGAATAAGCCACTTTTTTTCCGCTTTATGTCACGACATGCCATGACATAAAGCGGAAAAAATGCCATGACATCTGTATATATTTTAACCCTCTATGTCCCGAATTAATTCTACCGGTAGATAAAAATTGAATATGTGTTTTTTTAGTCCAAAGGTTTTTTGAATTCGAACTAAGAAAAATTTTTAAGCCTGGTACTCCTCTACAAAAAAATAGAGGTATGGTACCTAAATGTAACATTGGGCAATAAATCATGAAATTTATAAAAAATTTGCTGAAAAAACAAGGTTTTCTACGTAATCTTAGAAGTAATAATTTAATAAAATGCTTAAATTATAATTATAAAACTATTTTTTAATAAATATAAAAACATGTTAACAATTAATATGTGCCCATAATCAAATTTGATTTCAGCAACCTCAAAAACCACTATATAGAAATTTTCAAATTTTTGTGAAAAATTATTGTATTTAACCCATTTGCCCCCCTTATCCCACCCGAATATTTACCAAAAGCAATCCCGAGCGAGAACTTTTGGTAACATACATGTATGCGAAATTTCAAGTCTATAGTTTAAAGCGTTCTTAAGTTATCGTGGATACAAGATTTCCTGGACAGAACGACCGATCGACCGACAATTTTTTTTTGCTTAAATTTATTTTATATAGACATAAAACGTCACAAAACGCAAAAATATGGGGAAGCAAAATAACTATTTTGTATTATTATCGCAAAATTACTAATTTCTGATTATGCGTAGAACTTGCTGATAGGGGCGTCAAAGCAAGATCAGAAATCACGCTAAAGCGCAAATCAAATATTGCCCTTGCTATACAAAAAACATTTTTCTTAAAATCTATGTAATAAAAATACCAAAATTCTTCATTAAAATATACACAGTTGCCATGACAACAAGTGAAAGAAATCATTTCTGTTTGTTGTTAGGGTTTGTTTACCCTAACAGGGAGAAAAAAACGATTTTAAACACTACAATCAAGCATATTAATATTAGTATTTTTTAAATACATATAGTTCTCGCATGAAAGAAAGTCTCCGACGAAAGAGGGAGGAATCATTCGCACTCTCTTCTTTCCGTCAAAAGCGTTATAAGGCGTGCGTCCCTGCAATGGGCCTCCCACTTGCACACACATTCCAAACATATTTCCCGTAGCCACAGATCCGTGCGTCAAAGTATACTTAACTTTTACCGGGCTTTTTAAATATGTAGCTCATTTACTTTTTGCTTAACCCTTGCTTTATATTAGCATTGTCACAACTTATGCTGTCATTCACAAAAAAAAAAACATAGCAATCATCTTTTTGGCATGATTTTTTGCAAAACAGCTATACCTACTATATTATAATAGTCTAGTGGTTGCAACGAACTAACAACTCTTCTCTCTAGAATACGCATACCGTTAATATAAAGTATCGCCAACATCTCGGTTTGTTTGTAAACAAATAGTAGGTATATTCAGGCCGGAACAATAACAATTACCAGTAACTGTTATTGTTGTCTCTGTTAGAACAAAGCTGTGCGAGTAAGACAGACAAATGTATATATTGGCTACGTTTTTGTCAGTTTTTACAAATGAAATGCCTATTCTAGAGAGAAGAGTTATTAGTTCGTTGACTTTTATTATATAAAAGATCTATTGCTTTGATAAATAAACAAAATTTGCCTTTATCGCAGATTTTTTACCGTTTATAGGTATTGCCTACAGCCTTTTAAAAATGCATGTATTCCTTTTTTAAATTTAACTTGCTTATACTTGTTTTTTATGTAACCAAACCATGCATGCTAATTAAATTTTCTTTCATGTTTCATGTTTATAGGATTTTTAATAAACCCCACTTCTTTCAAACTTTTTATTTAAAGAGATAGACATATGCTATTTTGAGCAAGGTTTTATCTTAGAACTCACTTTGCCTATGACTTTTGTAAAATCTGCCACTTCCATGTTTTTCTTTTCGGAACTACCCCCAAAAATTGGTACTTTAGTATATTTTAGTACCAATGAATAGGGTAAAATTTTCTGAAGAAACAGTTAAATGAAATACCATTAAGTCATCTGAGAAGAAACTTTGATCAAAAATTATATTGCTTCTTTGAGCATATTATGCTTCTAGCTTTAAATAAAAGTTATACGGGTTCATTAAAAAAATCCCCTTTACACAGGGTGATTTATTAGCCCGTTTACAAAATTTGGCAACTAAAAGTAGATCTAATTTCATGAAGAAATGTTCAATAAACGTAGGTCCTATCTTTCTTCATTCAAAAGTTATATGAACATTTCTTCATGAAATTTAATATAATTTTCATTGCCAAAGTTTGTAAACTGGCTAATAAATCACCCTGTATTTTTGCACGTTGCATTTGCATTTTCTATAATATTGGGTTATGCTGCCCTGTTTAGAAGAAATTGTCATTTTTAGATGATAAAGTCAATAGGGTAAATAGATGATAAATAGCCTAAGATCTGGTGACAACTTATTATTTTCTATCAGCTGTATGTCTTAAAGTACATTCAAATTAGGCTATTTTTAAATGGCCAGGTCCTGCATCTGGTTCCTTTGGGTGCTAGAAGCTCCAAGAAGCCCTAAAGGTGATGAAATAACGTACCAACCTTTAAAATCAATTTTTAACTTGCCGAGTCAAATATATTACATTTATTACTTTTAGATTAGGCCATTTTCACTGTTATATCAACTATTCTGTAGGCTAAAGGGGTAAATACAGTATTTAAAAAGTTCATTTAACATCTGTAAATTCTAAAAATTTCGCTTAATCCAAAACTCATTTCAAAAATGTGAATCAATTCTCATTTTTTTTAAATTTGAAAAAGACATATGTCAAAGGCACTTTTTAAAAACTTTTTTTAACGCTTCGCCCCAAAATTATTGCGTCTAACTATGAAAATAGCTTAATCTAAATGTAATAAATAATAAATAACTCGGCAAGTTAAAAATAGATTTTTAAGGTAGAGGAAATGCGCCTAATTTCGGATGGTTTCCAAATTTCGGATAGTAGTGTATTTAAGTTACTGTCTGCAAAGGTAAACAGAAACCTACTTTTATGTGAAGCCAAAAGTCAAACTAAATCCGTCCTGTAATATGATAACGGTAGAGCTTCTCTCCTTTAAATGGCAGCACAAATCGTTTATATTGCAAATGGCAGTTTTGTGCTCAGTTGCATTATTATGCTTGTTTATTTTATAAATAATCGTTATAAAAGTTCGTGATTCTGTCTTGGTTAAGTTATGATGTTAGTTAAGTTGATCCACAATTCATAATTAAGCAATTTGAAAACGTAAACATTCTACAAATTTCTAATCTAAAAAGCAGAAAGTTGCCTAATTTCGGATAGACCATTTTTGTGCATTTGATTCCCAATTTCGGATATCCGCAAGGTAATTATTATTCAGGATAACCAACCATTAATTATTTTTTTCATAATGATACAACAAACTAAGATAAACAATTTTGAAAAAACGAAAATTACCTAAGATACTAAGATATTCGAAATTGGGAATCTAAAATTATAGTTCCTATAGTATTTCGTAGAAAATTAAATGTGAAAGAATAACAAGAAACATAAGCAATGGGATCCAGATCTACTCTTGAAAAATTTTTTTCGGATATGTCCGAAATTAGGAGCCCTTTTTCAAATGCACAAAAATGCGCTGATTTTTTTTAACCGTGTTTTTTGGAAAAAATAAACTGTAATAAATAGTATTATTAATAGAGTATTAAATATTGAATACATTGTAAATGGTATCCGAAATTAGGCGACTTTCCTCTACCTTATTTCCACAGCTTTTAGGGCTTTTAGCATACAAAGAAACTGGATTCAGAACCAGGCAATTCGAAAATAACTTAATTTGAATATGCTTTAAGAATAAACCGGGTGTTTTTTTTTTAACCTGAAACTTTCAAATATCTCAAATACTATGCATTTTAGAAAAAAAATGTCGGACAAAATTTGTTTATTTTAATGGTGGAAACAAAATGGCGTATTTAGTTTTTACGGATATTCATGTTTTCAAGGTCATTTTGAGGTCAAGTTTGTTTTTTTTTAAGCACAAACAGATTTTTTTACTGTTATTTAATTCACCTCAAAAAAATAAAAATCTTTTGTAAAAAACTTTTTTTGATCGGACTTTTAGTTGCAGAGATAACACAGCCACACAAAATTAAAAAAGTTGCATCTCCGACGGACTTGACTAGTCAATTCCTATGTATTTTGAGCCGCTGAATCCGAATCTGAGGTCGAAATTTAAAAGTTAGCTCTCATTTTTACCATAAAACATATCATATCATTGCGAAAAGTATGTTTTTTAAGGTTATGTTGAAAATGGGAGCTAACTTTCAAATTCCGACCTCAGATTCGGATTCAGCGGCTCAAAATACAAAGGAATTGACTAGTCAAATTCGTCGGAGATGCAACTTTTTTAATTTTGTGTGGCTGTGTTATCTCTGCAACTAAAAGTCCGATCAAAAAAAGCTTTTTACAAAAGATTTTTATTTTTTTGAGGGGAATTAAATAACAGTAAAAACATATGTTTGTACTTAAAAAAAACAAAGTTAACCTTGAAATGACCTTGAAAACGTAAATACCCGTAAAAATAAATACGCCATTTTGTTTCCAATAAACAAATTTTGTCCAATATTTTTTTTTCTAAAATGCATAGTATTAGAGATATTTGAAAGTTTCAGGTTATAAAAAAACACCCGGTATAAAATACAGCCGGGAGAAAATAAAAAAAATTAATATGATCACCAACTCTTAGACTAAAAGTAGGTATTTATTCTTGGCATGTCAGCATAACGGATAAAATTTTAATAATTAAAATGTACAAAAAATAGCAGGACTTCAGATATGTAAAAACGTCTTTAAACACTATATTTTTTATTTTTTTTTGTGTTACGTCCATTTTTTTATTTTATTTTTTGTTATTGTCCAAAATATTGTCAACCAGATTTTTAATGCATAAAGGTGGTCGACTTAGCAATATTACAAAAAATAATTTCTATTAGACATTGAAATGTATACAGGGTGTTTGCAGTCTTTTGGTATATAATAAAGCTACCATTCAGAAAAAGATACTTATATTATTTGTATGACTAAAGAACACTCATGGCCACCGTATCATGACCGAAGCAGATCCCATTTACCACAGAAAAGCGACAAATATACCTGAGTGAGACCTGAAAGACCCCCGTACAATTTGAAGATTACACCGGCACACAAAATAAAAAAAATCTCGAGGGGGCAGACCAGACTAGTCAATCCTTACGTATTTTGGGTCGCTGAATCTGAATCCGAGGTCAGAATTTAAAAGTTAGCGTCTAAGATGGAGGATATAGCGGATTAGATTTTTAAAGTTGCTCGGATTTGCTTGAAACTTGGTACTCTGGGGTTTTGGGGTCACTGATTACAAATCTGGTGCCAGTTTTCCAAAATTCAAAATATCTGATCCAATATGGTCGATTTAAATCAAATCTGCCATATTGGATCCACCATTTTTGAATTTTGGAAAACTGGCATCAGATTCGTAATCAGCGACCACAAAAACCCAGGTTTCAAGTTAATCGGATCAATTTAAAGAAAATCCCAATTTTGCTCCGCCATATTGGATCCGCTATTTTAAATTTTAAGCATATAGTCAATTGTTATGTAATTTAAACTTTTGCATCCGAATCCACTGAGAGAATTTCGAAACTTACTCGCGTTTTTCCATTACAGCACAAAATTTACCAAAAAAGTATGTTTTTAATCAGCGACCACAAAAACCCAAGTTTCAAGTTAATCGGATCAATTTAAAGAAAATCCCAATTTTGCTTCGCCATATTGGATCCGCTATTTTAAATTTTAAGCATATAGTCAATTGTTATGTAATTTAAACTTTTGCATCCGAATCCACTGAGAGAATTTCGAAACTTACTCGCGTTTTTCCATTACAGCACAAAATTTACCAAAAAAGTATGTTTTTAAGGTTAGAAAAAAAGTGAACTCTAACTTAAATTCTGACCTCGGATTCAGATTCAGCGACCCAAAATATGTAAGAATTAACAAGTCTGGTCTGCCGCACTCGACATTTTTTTTTGTGTGCCGAACTAGACCCAACGCACACCTGTAAAAAATGCTAAAAAAGCGGAAAAAAATCATGAAGCGTCGAAAGTTGAATTTTTATAAACCTTATAGTGTCCTCTAAATGACTATACATTTTTTTTAACATGTTTGCGGTCTTGCTTAAAAAATTAAATTTAAGTGGCACACTGCATACCGGGTGGGACATTTAAACGGTTAAAAGTCGATATCTCAGAAACCGTACAAGATATTTTTTTGAAATTTGGTATTAAGCTTCAATATCAGGGGGAAACCTTTTTATCAAAGCAGATTTTTTTTTCATCCACACCCTTAGGCGGGAGAGGGGGTAACTTAAAATTTTAAATGGAATGAGGGCGTTTCAAATTTAGTATAAAAAATTACATAATTGACCGAAAAAGTTTTTTTTTTTCATCCTCAAATTAGGCTGAAAAACTAAAATAAAAAAAACGCCATTTAAAAAAATTGAAAAATTTGAATATTTTAGTAGTTTTCTATTATTTAGGTTAATTCATTGTTTTAAACCTAAAAATATACAAAAGAAATCAAATCTGATTTTTTTCCAAAAAATTAAATTTATTTACCTGACACGTCCGGACGCGTCATGACGGGTCCAGATATGGAGATAATACCTTTCTATGATTTAATACCCCATATTTGTACTATATTTTAAAATTTAAAAAATACATCCCTAAAAAAATTAAGTGTTATATATTTTATATTCAATGTGCCACTTAAATTTAATTTTTTAAGTAAGACCGCAAACATTTTTAAAAAATGTATATACATCATTTAGAGGACACTTCGACGCTTCATGATTTTTTTGGACTTTTTTACCTGTGTGCAACGTGGCATAATAGTATATTAAAGTACTAGTTTCATAACATACGTTTTTAGCGCACGAGTACAAGTTTAGAAAACGAGCCGCTTGCGGCGAGTTTTTTAAAGTACTAGTGCTCTAAAAACGTGTTATGAAACGAGTGCTTTATACAATTTTTTCTATTTTGCTCTAAAATTTAAAAAACTTACATTTAAATTGATGACTGATTTAGGGATTTTTGTTTTGGGTTGGCATTACAGTTTACACTATGTTTAAAATTCTAAGAACAAATGATATTTTGATATATTTTACAGTCATCTCTTCTTTTTTCACTGCAATTAACCAGTCCACAATGTTAACACGGTAAAAAATAACCCAAACACAAAATTTTGTAAAAAATTAAACTTTAAATCGACATTGACATTTGCACGCAAAACGTCAAGAGATAGGCTTTTGTATGTTGCCCACCCAACAGAAAAAAAAGTAGAGACCTCTTATAGGCCTATAAGAACACGCAAAATGCGTGTGATTATGAGCTTATAAGAGTCGCAAAATAGAAAAAGCTCATTAGGAATCAGCAGGTTAATAAGAGTACTGGTGTGCTTTAGGTCTAGTTCTGTCGTATATAAAAAAGTACGGGAAGATTTTAGTGTGCATTTGGAGCATATACGTGGGCTCTAAGGATCCGGTTGGGTTTTAAATAAACACTATGATACCTATTCTTGACTTTCAGGGCTAGAACCACGCTTAAAATGTGACCTAAATTATAGTAGTCGTTCTATCAATCGCTCTACTTCCAGAAAGTTAAGAATAGGTTCCCAGGACAGCTCCAAGTCTGTTTTGATGGACTTTAAAGAATATGGGCCTGCTTTAGACGTAGTTCGGTGGTATGCACTTTTATTCGGCATTTTATTTGAAAATTATATTGTGAAAAGTGGACCAAATTGTATGCATTCGGAATTTGGTCTATTGAGAATATGGTGCGTTTCAGGATTGTAAACCTGGGAGCTGTCAGGGGGAATGTATTCCACTTTACACGAAAAGCGTGTAGTGATGTTTCCAAAGTTCTTCTTTCATACTTTTACACAGGTGAGTTCACCTATCACCATAATTCAAAAAATATGAATAAAAATACCGCAAA
The DNA here is from genome assembly GCA_958510825.1 of Brachypterus glaber. NCBI lineage: Eukaryota > Metazoa > Arthropoda > Insecta > Coleoptera > Kateretidae > Brachypterus > Brachypterus glaber. The sequence goes on from OY294045.1 coordinate 11,912,910, forward strand.
ATAAAAAGTCGCGAGTAATTGTAAAATTTTCATTTAAAAATTGTATATTTTTTTCTAAAGAAAAAAGGTTTTAAATAAACAATTATAATATCTAATAATAAATTTTTAGTGTAACAAAACAATTAATTTAATAAAAAGTTATTTCCCCTTTCATATTTTTCTGACTTAAGTTATAGTCGGAGAGCTGGTGACCATTTTCATTTCAAAATTTTCTCCCGGCTGTATTTTAAATTTAAATTAAGTTATTAAGTTATTAAGTTAATCGCCAGGTTCTGGATCCGGTTCCTTTGGATGCTAGAAACTCCATAAGCTGTGGAAATGAGGTACCCTAAAAATTTATTTTATTCACAAGCATACAGAAAAACGTTCTTTATAATCATTATAAAAAGTTGCAAAATCTATCATTTTATCCTGTTTCTTTAAAAGTTAATAAAGCTTTTCTTATCTAACCTAGGTTAGATATGAATTCATATCTAACCTGTTTTTTTTGGCTTTTGGTTGTACCTCATAGATGGCGAAACTGTCGCCTTGTCTGTAAACAGTTGAAGTTTGCGAATAAAATAACCTAACATTTTTGTTTATTTCTACGAAAAACAATAAAAAATAATATTTATTTATATATTATATGATTCAAACCGAGACTAATTATAGGAAATAACAATAAGCCACTTATTTAAATTATTATTTAGTTGAAATTTATAGTGACGTTAGAAATCTGCAAAATTTTTTGTAGAAGATCATTTAAATGGTGAATTTTACGAGGTAATGTGTTATTTATTTATGCTTGTGAATAAAATTATGTTCTAACCACATAAGATAATTACATTTCCAACTCTCGAGATGCTTATTTGGCCTAGGCTACGCCTCGGCCAAATAGAGTTGGAAATGTTTTATTTTATTATTAGATTAGAAATATTTAACTTTCCGAGTAATACATTACATTTATTACATTCAGATTAACCTTTTCGCTCCGGGACTGGTCCATGTATGGACCAACAAGAAAAGCGAACGTAATAGATGTTCATAAGGTCAACTTAATGCAGTAAATTTAGGAAAAGTATTGAAAAAAATCCTGGTTACTTCTTTGACCTTCAAAATTAACTTTGAGGGTCAAACAATGAAAATGCGTATTTGTGATTGAAAATTGGTATACCTACGTTTTATAAGACGCTGAATACGATAAAATTAGTAAAAAAATTCTAGTGACTTCGTTGACCTTGAACTTTGAAGGTCTAAGTATGAAAATGCGTATTTGCACTTAAAAACTTGAAAATTGGTGTACCTAGATTGTATCTGCTATAGTAAATAAGAATATTATTAAATAAGTCTATCTCACCGACTTTGAAGCGCTAATATGAAATTTCATGCTTTGACCTTGAAAGTTCAAGGTCAAAGAGGTGACAAGAACTTTTTTTACTATTTTTATCGTATTTAGCGGTTCATAAAACATAGGTATACCAATTTTCAAGCTCAAATACGTATTTTCATTATTTGACCTTCAAAGTTCAAGGTCGAATATGAATCTGACATTTTTTTCACTATTTTTATTGTAATCAGCCCTCTTAAACCTTCACTTATAATTTTTTACATTAGTCTTAACTTTCTCTCCGGGAGTGGTCCATATATGGACCAGCACTCCGAGTCGCGACTTGTCATAAGAAGTTCATTCATTTAAGTCATGAAATTCAGCTAAAATTCGAGGTCAATTTTAAAGGAAAAATCCCCGGAGCGAAAAGGTTAAGCTATTTTTATAGTTATACACAATTACTTTGGGACCAAGGGGGTAAAAAAGCCTTTAAAAGGTGCTTTTGAAAATTTGAATATGACACATTATGAAAATTTTAATATGACACATTATGAAAATTTTAATATGACACATTATGAAAATTTTAATATGACACATTATGAAAATTTTAATATGACACATTATGAAAATTTTAATATGACACATTAAGAAAATTTTAATATGACACATTATGAAAATTTTAATATGACACATTATGAAAATTTTAATATGACACATTATTAAAATTTTCAAAGAAATAAAAAATTATGAAATAGCTCTTGGATCAAATAAAAAAAATTAGAGATGATATATTAAGACTATTCACATCTTGCCGTGCAGAATAATTTAAATATTCTTTAAGACTTTTTACAAAATACACCCGGGAGAAAATAATAAAATAAAAATAAACCAGCTCTTAAGCTATTACTGAATATGTTGTCTGGATGATAACTCTGGCATAAAGAATATCTTCATGTGTTAAAGCAAGTTTGAACTGGCTCTGTACTCAAAGTTTTTCTTGTTCTCAAAAAACTAGGTACTGCAGCCTTTACTATAGCAACTCAACTTACTTACTGCATACACAGTAAAAAATAACGTGGTGATAATAGTAGATTACAGGTCGACTCGGAAAAGTACCATTTTCCGGGAGACCTGTATACTATTTTATTCGCAACTGTTTTTTTTTTTAATAAAGTGCTAATTTTTTTGAAACCTAGATGTTTCAATTCAAATGAAGAAAACAATACTATAATACTTAGTTTTTTAGTTCTTTTCATATTTACCACAAATATATTTTCCTGGATTTCACAAGAAAAGCACAATTATATAAAACTGAAGTTCCACATACGCGTAACTCAAATAAACAACCACAAAAAAACATTTGTTGATAGCTCACAAGGCACCGTTTATAACATTTATTATCCTTCTGTCTCAAAATAAAAAACATTGACTAAAACTGTACATTTAAGTTTTTTAAACTAAATGTATTAGATTATGTTCGTGTTTATCATGACAACAGCCATCTTGTTTTAAGCATTAATAATGATATTTTAATCGACGGCGCCATCTAGCGGAAATTAATGATTTATATTGCAGACCAGTAATAATTAGTTTACTGCTCTCTATTTTTCATTACAGGTCAGGTCCAGGCGTGGAAAACAGAGGGACAAGAAATCACGTACTTCCTAAACTTTATTAATACATGTAATGTATGTATGTAAATTGGTTCGAAAGTAAATTAAAGCCGGTGGTTCCCTCTACTACTAACCCACACAAGTCCTGGACTTAGGGGATGCTTAATTAAGTAGAATAGTACGAGGTTAAACAAAAATGTAAAAATGTAAAATTACATATACAGTTGCGAATAAAAAACATTTCACGAGTGCTACAAAAAACCAGGTGTTAGTTTTTACACTTGTGTGAATAATATTTACACTTGTAATTTACACCCGTAGGACGTTTTCACCGACACCGACACGGACACCGGCACGACATCAGCACAGCACCGATACCGACACGATATCGGAAAGGATTCCATTTATTTACATGAGATTATTCCACGACACCGACATATCGGCCAGTGTGAAAGCATTCCATTTATTTACATGAGATTATGCATCCACCGGCATCGTTCTCGTTGTCGTGTCGGTGTCGTGTCGGCTAGTGTGAAAACGCCCTACTTTACCTTAAAATAATGGTTAAAATGGTTTCCTAGGTGTAAATTTTGCACTCTGTGTTAAAGCAAAAGTTGCCTATAGTTTTCTCCATCCACCTTATCGTATTGCCGACGTATTCCTCGCAACAGGTTTAACATCAGTTGTACAAAGTTTTACGTGTAAGGTTCAACATTCCAAGTCCAAACATTTCTCGCTGGAGCAAACCCAGCTTTCAACGGTTGTCAAATGTAACAAAACATTATTAAATTAATCTAGGCAAAGGCGCATTAAAATGTGTTATTGGAACAGATATAGTGCCCAATACTCTAAAATTCAGAGTCTGTGGTAAATTTTACACTAAAACTTGTTAGAAAGGTTTGGTTGTATGGTAAGTTTACCACATTTTTTAACAATCCGTTGTGATAAATACCAACGAACTAATAACTCTTCTCTCTAGAATAAGCATTTCATTTGTAAAAACTGACAAAAACGTAGCCAACATATACATTTGTCTGTCTTACTCGCACAGCTTTGTTCTAACAGAGACAACAATAACAGTTACTGGTAATTGGTATTGTTCAGGCCTGAATATACCTACTATTTCTTTACAAACAAAGCGAGATTTTGGAGATACTTTATATTAACGGTATGCGTATTCTAGAGAGAAGAGTTGTTAGTAAGTTGATAAATACGTACCAGTTTAAGTATAAAGCAAGTGTAAAATTTTATACTCAATTTTTTAGTGTGTAATATGGGTGACTATTTATAAAAACTTCTATAGATAGTTTGTTCAATAAGGTCAAGCGTACCTATTTAAACCCTACACATGAAGGTATTCTTGTTGCCAACGTGCTCCAAATGATTTATTCACCTGGGACATGAGCTTTCTCCTAGTTAAGATGTTAAGTACACCCACTCAAAGGAGCTTAAAGGGGCCAGAATAAAATTCAAGTTTAATATTTACTTGCACGTTTTAAAACAAAAACAATTACAAAATTGTAACTATTGCAAAATCGTAGAATTTTCGTCAAAATTTAGGATGAGAAAAAAAATTATAAGATTTATTTTTGGTCATTGTGGTTTTAACCACATAGAAAACATCACTACGTGCTAAATTATATCGCCTATTTAAATATCCAATAGCAAAGGATTAAAATAACAATATATTTTTTTTAACATTAATTTTTTTCTTTTTACATAAAAATATTTAAAATTTATATTTCACATTAAAAAAACATTATTAACTAAATAATTTATAAACTAATTTATTTAATAATAGTTTAGTATTATTTTTTTAAGGTAAAACGATAAAGTAGGTATAATTTAACATTTTAACAAAATTATTACCAGACTCGATAAGGCTGAAATAGTACATTTACTTATTAATTTTATTAATTAACATTACCAATTAGAACTCAAAAACATAAAAAAACATATTTATTTTTTTTATTACTATAAATTGACCCAAACTCCAAAATATTTAAAAAAAAATTATTAGTAAAAATTCGTATTTATTTTTGTCCTGAGGGTACATATAGATAGGCATGTAAAAACTCTTTTGGTAAATAAGGTTTGTAACGTATCTAATAAAAACTGCACGCCATGCTCAGGTCGGGTCACTTAAGCACGCACATTAATTAAGATGGGCCGAATTAGAAGTGTGAAGCAAGCCTAACAGTAATAGAACGTTTTATACGTTTGTTATAAAACAAGTACTTTATACTATTTTTTCTATTTCGCTCTAAATTTAAAAAAAAAGTAAATTTAAATTGATGTTTAACAGGGTTAAAAAAACCTAAAAAATTTGTAGAAAATTAAACTTTAAAGCGACGTTGACATTTGCACGGAAAACGTCAAGCGATATTCATTTGTCCTGTTACCAACCCAAAAGAAAAAAGTACTAACCTCTTATGGGCCTATAAGAATACGCAAAATGCGTGTGATGAGCTTATAATAGTTGGAAAATAAAAAAAACTAGTATCAAAGTATTATTCTCAATTTCATTTTATTATTTTTATTGAGGGCATCTAAAAAATATTGTGTGCGCTATAATTAAAACTACTTCTTTGCTGTACTCACTATTTCAAGCCTCGTTCCTCTTCTCAAAAACAATTTTTGTATGTACTTTTTTTACTGTTAGGCTTCATTTGTCCATCTTAATTAAAACAATTGTTTTTAAATATTTGATGCTGGATTTACGTTTACTGCTAACTATAAGTTACTAATATAGATGTTTGTAAATACACGTGTACACCTTAATTTAATTTTTGCGCTACAAAACTATAATGACACAGACCCACAAAAAAACGTTAATTTACTAGAAAAAGCTCGCTGAACCCCAAAGGACTTTTTGTTTGAATGATTTTCGTCAGATTTAGCTGAAATTTGGATATAATTCTTGACTTTCTGATCAAAAGTCTCTCTGAGCACAACTCCCAGAATTCAATACATAAGAAAAATATAGCAATTTAAATTTGTTTTTTATTTTTTAGGGGCCTGTGTAATTTACCCATTGTTAACGGAAAGTTTTTAAACAACCTTCTTCCATAGTTTCCTAAAGATTGCTGTGTATTCACAGTTTCGTTTTGTTGTTTTGATCTAATTTTATTTTAACGAAATCCTTATGGAATTACCTACTAATAATAATTATTATAATAGTTTATATTTTAAAATTAGGTCTTAGTGCAAATTTGAATGACGTAGTTTTTTAGTATGCAACTTATAGTTATCTAAAAATAAATTCAGCATTTTTTTTTTCATATACCTAAATATATATAGTTATAACAGCAGCTTTGAAATTAAACATGCACGAAGTACAAATTAGTATTAATTTTAGATGTATGCCTATTTTTTATAGTTCTTATTTATACAATTTATTCATTTATTCAAATAGACTACTTTATAAATTTAGTAAAATAGAATAATTTTTACGATACTTATTAAACTTTGTCTTATTACAAACTCTATAAAAATATATACAGTAGGTTGGGCTAAATGTGACACCCAGGGTAACTGTGACATGTTCTGTTATAATTCTTCTAAACAAATTTAAATCCAATCGAAATTTTAAGGGGAATATTTATTTTTAATACTGTCAAAAACCTAATGCCAGGGTTGGATTGGATCTAAACTAGTTTAGAAGAATATAACGGGACATGTCACAATTACCCTGGGTGTCACATTTAGCCCAACCTACTGTAGTTTGATGCTTTTGTCGATAAATTACCAATTACCTAATTATAAAAGAAACCTGTGCTAGAATTAATTAAACATTATGATGTTTATGCTTTTATATGCATGTATGTTATTTTTATTTTAAAAATATTTTTAATTTACATATTCTTCTACGGTATTTAGAGTGTGGAATTAAAAAAATAAATAAATTCTTTAACTCTAAAACTTATATTTTTTAGAAAAATTTCTCGACCAGCTCGAAAACTTTTGATTTTACTTACATGAATGACGTCATAACCTTCTGCAGCTAAGGAGCACCATCTTACAGTGCGTTCGGCTAGACGGTTCTTTTAACTCTTTACGCTCTTAAACCCCCTTTTTCCGTTCGGGTAAGTACATATGGAGTAAAAAGTGTCAGGTCTACATCGTTCGACTAAAAAAATTTTCACTTGGAGTTCACTCTCTATGCACAACCTTCCGAAGTTGGGCTCTCAGAGCACATTGCTTATTCTTCTTCTTCTCCAATTTAATTTATTATAAAAAATAAGCTTAGGTACTGTGCTGTAAATATTTTGCATACATTTTTTGATAAATAATATTATTCAGTATTGGATTGCAACCCCCTTGGACGGCCGTACGGTCTTAACTTTCTGGTTTGGACTATAACTCGACAGCTTTTCTCCTCTCTTCTTCGTTCATTTTAACGCGAGAACAAAAACAAAAATCGTGGTTTGTGGTCGATTCACATAAAAAAGGTAAAAGGTTATGTTCACAGATTATGTTTACATGCACCATAGATAAACTAAATGCACTTTTAGCTATACGTCGTTCGGGTAGGTCCAATTTGCACCTTAAACTCTGTTCCTGCCCTGCAAACTCCCTACTCCATTTACTCCGTCCCCGGGGATCTCTAGCCGAACGCACTGTTAGAAAGTTTAAATATGACAATATGTCTAACCTTTTTTCTAAAAAAAAGTTAAACAATCAGAAATACGTTTGCTTAATAATAAAAAAAAATAATTAGTTAGGTATAAATTAAAACGAGAGTCTATTTTCTCCTAGTTTCTTTTTTATTGAGGACGCGTTTCGGAGTCTAACACGACTCCATCTTCAGCTCCAAAGACTAAAATAAGAAAAACAATAATGTAAAGACTAGTATAACGAGTCTAAAAGTGTAAATAACCTCTAATCTACTTAAAAATCTACTTACAATAGTTAATCAAGATTTGTCACAAATAAAATACATGAACATTCGTAAAATGTATACGACACGAAAAAACGAAAAACAATTGTCAAAAGGGCACATTTAACATCTATTTAGCACAAAAACAATTTTACGAAGTTTATTTATTATTAAAATAGTTGCGGGAAGCGCTTGTCAAAATAAAAAAAAAATGGTTTAATAACATAACCTAAATTGATTTTTTGACAAGTGTTAGACTCCGAAACGCGTCCTCAATAAAAAAGAAACTAGGAGAAAATAGGCTTTCGTTTTAATTTATACCTAACTAATATTTTAACTCCTACTTTTGGGTAAATATGGCTTATAAAAAAAAATAAGAATGTAATTTGATAAAACGGTAAAAATAATACAAAAACCTCGATTGAAACCAGAAAAAACTTTTAAATTAGGAAACTTTTGGCACCCCTTGACAGCATAAGGTTGTGACCTCACTAATGTGAGTAAAATAATATCTACATCTCGGAATAGATACCGCAAAAGTATACATCAATCTAATGACTTTACTTCTTTTGCGAATAAAATCAAAAACTGTTTTCTTCAGCATACAGAGATGACTCTTGGTACTGAAGAGGGCCAGCATCCTAAAACTCTCAGTCCAACAGTGTCAGTCAGTACGATGATTAGAAAATAGATTAATGGAATAATAAAATATATCTAGCTTAAATACTAATTAACATATCTGAGGAGTTTCTCTAAAAAACATCATATTATTTTCACAGTTTATTCATTTTAAAAATTTTACAGGTGTACTTTACTATGTTGATCATAAATAAATAAAAGCGTTTATTTGCCTAATTTTAACTAAAAAAAATTATATTTTTTCTATTAGTTAGTAAATAAAAGGCTGATCAAATCAAGTTTAAGTACTTAATACTTAAGTGTAATAGAATTTCAGCTATCTACACACTTTTGTAATTTTGGCGAAGGCGCAAGTATGAAGGAGTACACAGGTTTACAAAAAAAAAAAAAAAAAGTCAGGACTATTTGACCGGACTATGGTATACCTAGGTATTTTGGCGCCCTGAATCAAATCCCGGGGTCAGTTTTGCCCCATCACGTCAGGAAACCGAGATTTCAAGGTCATTTGAGGTCAAAATGGTGATTTTTTGGAAGCGGCCCCGCGACAATATCTCAAGGGACCTGTTAACTTCACGGGTAACTGTGTAGGTCTTGAATACTTTCTGAACGTTGAGATGTTGTCCCGGGGCCGCTCCCAAAAAATCACCATTAATTAAATTTAAAATTTCACCAAAAATACAAGAAAATCTAGCGCCGCAGGTGAAAATTTTTACGAATTTCACTATTAAGTTCTACAAAAACGTACAATTACAGGGGGTGGTTACCCCCCACTGGCTGATACCAAGAGCTTAATCAGTTTGACAATATAAACCCTGGTTTTTGAAATCCTACATCTACACCAAATGTTATTGGTGAAACAGTAATTTATCGATAAAAACACCACACTACTATTTTACAAACACGTATTTTATCATAAATAAATGAAGACTTAATCAAGTATAATTTACATTGTGTATTATGGATTGCATATACATTGCGTGTCTAAAGTCCGCTACAGAAGAACAAAGCAAGCTTAATTCAAGTGACCTCTTTAACTATTGAACTCCTTAAGATATCAATATAAAATTTTTATCACGTAAATTCGCAGACAGCACATAATAACTATTAGATATCCAGGGGACATACTTTCTGGATATAGAGTATCTCCATTGGATAGCCATTAGATATTCCATGGACATCCAAATGTCCGCCTATATCCAAGATATCCACTGGATATCCATGAGATATCCATTGTGGATATCTATTTTTTTGACCTCCCTAAAGTATATACACTAGATATCTACTAGATATCCAGTGGATATACCTTAGGGAGGTTAAAAAAATAGATGTACACTGGATATCTCGTGGATATCCAGTGGACATTTGGATGTCCATGGATAACTAACGGCTATCTAGAATATCTAATGGATATACTCTATATCCAGAAAGTATATCCCCTGGATATCTAATAGTTATTATGTGCTGTCTGGGTTATTTTTTGGTATGTATATTTTTAGGAGTCACAATGGAGGCAGGGGGGCAAAAGGGATTTTTTTTAATGTAAAGTTTGTCGTGTGAAACATTATCTTAAAACTTATTAAATTTTCTTACCATATAATTTTTATTTTTTTTAAGTGTTGAATAATAATAATTAACCCATTTTCTACACTTTTTAACCCCCATAAAAACATAAAAAAAATTATGGTCGAATAAAGAATTTAATGAGATAAAAACTCCCCCTTGCCCCCTGTCGCTGTTGTGCTCCACAAAGATATCAAATATATACCAAAAAATAACTTGGATTATGTTATTTACGTGTTTCAAATTTCAAGTGGATAAGATATCCGTTTAAAAGTTGAAGGGGTGGACTTTTGACACGCACTAAAATAAATCTTTAATCCTCCGAACTAGTTTTCCAAGGAATATTCCTGAGGAAACCTATATTTTTGTCCTAAAAGAATTTTGAGATTAATTAGTCTTTATTTATTTAATATTTACAAATAAAATAAAATGCAAACCTATAAGATATACTTTAATTAACAACTTTGACATTTTTTAGCATTATAAAGAATTCGTAGACGCGGAAAATCTGATGGCTTTACCAACAAGCGATTTCCGTAACCCAGTGTGCCTTGAAATGAGGATGTTAAAAGCTGATCAAATGTATGCCAACATATTCCCGGAAGTCGATTTATCCAAAAAGATCTTTAACAATAACGGGGATCTAGTTAGCATGGATAGTTCTGATACGTTTGCTAGTTGCACTACACATCCGTTTAATTCTCAGGTACGTACCTTGGCCCACAGGTGTATCCCTTAAGCTAATTTTGACTATTTTTGTATCAAAAGAGTATACTTACGTAATAAATAAAAATTTAAAAAAATATATTGGTGGCATATCGGACAAACAAAAATATTGGTTTCAAGCCAGCAATAAAGCTTGTATCTCACCTTTATAGTCAAAGTGTTAAAGGAAAACCTGTTTTAACTTCATTTGATACCATCAAAACAGTGTATTCTCAAAGACATAGAAGCCCTGTAAATTTTGAAACATCTAACTACAAAGAAATTATTTTCGGTTCCTTGAACTATACTGGAAATTCAATAAAACCGGCAGTGACTTATTTGCGAATGTGTGGTAAAAGGCGAAGATCATACCAGTCGGGTGCGACTCGTGTAATTTCGTCGAAGCTTCGCAAAGGCCGACCCCTTATACGAAAGCAGCAGAGATATGAGTCACTTCAGGTTTTATTGAATTTCCAGTATAATTACCTCTGTACAAGATAAATGGTAACTTATACAAACTCTAATTTATTTCTTAAATATAATGAAATATCACGAAAACAGAACTTAAAAAAAAAATTCATGACTGATTTGGATTTAGCATGCTAGAAATAGTTATTTATGGTACTAGTGGGTAAAGTAAGATATTGCCCATGAGAAAATTAACCTGCGAGCCTTCAGCCAAGCAGGTTAATTTTCGAGAGGGCAATATCAGTTTACCCATGAGTGCCATACAAGGTTTTATCCAATAAATAGCTTAGAAATTCATATTTTTATTAAAAATTTTAATGACATTTACAAGAAAATAATTTGACAAGTGACAGTTGAGTGGGTAAAATAAATAATTATCCACTCAATAAAGTAAAAGCCACGCGGGGGTTATTATTGAGTTTATCTATTTAAAATAAAGCTGGTAATTGTGTTATTATATGTATGTATTGGATAATAGTATATAATGCACCTAGTATGCTAACTAAGTCTTTAGTGTTCGAGACTGAAGTTTTATCAGTCGAGAACACTTTTTCATAGTTCGCATACGTGATGCATATAGTATTTTTTCTACTACCTAAAGCTAGTAACTCCAAATATCAGGTAAAAATAAAGTTTAAAAATTATTTTGACATAGCTGTCAGTTTGACAAATAAGTTGAAAAAGGTTAGTAGTTGTCTCAAAAATTTTTCATTATTGACAATCGTCAATAAACAATGCTTAACAACGGTCAATAATAAATGAGTTCACTGATTTTATTTGTTGCCAAGGTAAACAAGCCTTGACAACGGTAGATAATATGTAAGCTAGCACTTAATTAGGTAGTAGAATTTTTTTTTATTATGCTATATATTTTTTATGATGCTATACAGGGTTATTCAGAAATAAGTTGCTGCTAAGCAGCTCGAGATTTAATACGCTCAGCTATAAAAAATGTATTCTCTACCTTGGTATATAATTACTATTCTCTCTTTATCAGGGTGATTTAGCTTCCGACATAGCCGACTCATCCTGTATAATGGATAGTAGCAATTTGTACGTAAATCCTTTGGATAAAAGTGGAGAAAACTCCCCGGTGACACCCGCAGCCCCGGCCCGACCTAGTGGGGTGAAAAAATCGGCGTCCGGAGACACGGCATTAAGAAGTTTGGGAGCGTCGCCGATGGACGAAGGATTTAGAGGATTCGGACCGCTAGATAGAGGCAGCAGGGTCAGTTTAAACGACTCGCCCTTGCCCAAGCATAGGAAAACTAGGTTCCAACAGGTAATTTATGGACCTTTTACGTAAAATACTTTTATCCGTTATTTGTAAAGGCCCTGTTTACTTTAGCTATTTTAAATAATGAAAGTGATCAATTCATAGTAAGGGGCCGTCTATAAAAGACGTCCGTGAAAATTCCGGAATTTCAGAAACCCACTCCCTGCTTTTACGATTTCCAGACTCCCCCCTCCCTCTAAAGGAGGTCCAAAAAGCAGTAGGGTACCCCCTTTTTTTCAGATTTTCACTATTTTTATCATTATTGAATTTGGAAAAGTGGAGGTCCGAAAATGGCTTGACCCCCCCCCCCTCCTTGTCCGCTTCCCCCCGGCCCCCCAACTGCGGACGTCTTTTATGGACGGTCCCTAAAAGTAAGAGGATAATTTATAGACAGTTTAACAGATATAATAATATTAGTAAGGATATATAAATTTTTGATAACAACTTCTCTAGATTTAAGAATTCTTTGCTTCCTATTGTCAATTTAATTTTAATTTTTATATCTCTTGTGTATTATTCTTATTATATTTGACTATTTTTATGTCCTGTAATTAGGCTTCTGCCTGCTGGATTGTAAATAAATAAATAAATAAATAAATTACAACAAGTAGGGGAGAGGGGGGCGGATGTGGACAGTTTTTTTTATATCATTTATCTTAAGTTCCATAAAAAAAAAAAATAAGTGGGATAAATTTTATACGAAACAAAGGGCTTATGATATATAATAAAAACCAGACCTAAAAAAATATTCTAAAATATTTATTAAGAGCATTAAAAAAAGGTACATTCATCCACAACTGCCCCAAGTGTGTGTGCATGTGGACATATCAAAGGGTATTGTTTATACAAATAATAGTCACAGTTGTAACGAAAACAAAACGTTTATAAACCATTATCTGAAGCTAAACTATACTTATAAAAACTTAATAATGTATATAAGTTGTTCTAATATAACTTATATAAAGTTATAGTTATACTTCTTTAAACAGATAGAAAATTCAATCATTGCAGAAGTTCTAGCTGTTCCTTTTAACTTCAATGGTTTGGATAACTTTAAAATTACATTTCTTCCTAATAATACTTTTGTCGCTTGTAATGGGAAATGAAAATGTTCACAAAAAAGGATGCTTTCCACATGTGCCCCATGTTATAATTTTTAGGTTAGTTGGCCCATTAAACTAAAAATATAAATTTTATAGCAAAATTAAGGATAACACATCACAACACGTTCGTGTACATTAAAATATATTATATAATTTGTTAAGATTTACATTCTACTTCATTGAATAATTCAAATTACCAAAACCCGAAAAATTTACTTTAGCACGTAGTAAACAACCAATAAGTCATTGACAATACAAATTTCGGGCAGCCTTGAATTCATGCAAAAATTTTCGATTTTTTTTATGCTTATTTTTGCGTTTTATGACGTTTTATGTCGATATAAATCAATTTCGAGCAAAAAAAAAACTATTGGTCGGTCGATCGGTCGGTCTGTACGGGAAATCTTGTCAACACGATAACTTAAGAACGCTTTAAGCTAGAAACTTGAAATTGGCATACAGGTATCTTACCAAAAGTTCTCTCTCGGGATTGTTTTTGGTGAACATTGGGGTGCGTCAAGGAGGGAAAATGGGGAAAAATACATTTTTTTTTACAAAAAATATAAAATTGTTATATAGGGGTTTTTAAGGTTGCTAAAATTGAATCTGATAATAAAATTTTTCTAACTCTACCCCCGAGGGAGTAAATATTTTTAAATACTTTTATTATTTTCGTAAAAATTGGTATATAGGGGTTTTTGGGGTCTATGAATCTGGATCTGACAATAAAATTTTTCTTATTTTACCCCCTGAGGGGCGATTTTCGTGAAAATTCGTATATTTGGTTTTTTTGAGGTTGCTGAAAGTGAATTTGAGTAAAAAAATTCTAACTCCACCCCCTGAGGGGCGAGGGTAGTTTTCGTGAAAATTTGTATAATATTAAAAAAAAATCTAAATCCAACCCCTGATGGGATGGGGGGTAGTTTTCTTGAAAAGTTATATATTGAGGTTTTTTAGGGTGCTAAAACTGAATTTTAAATACATTTTTTTCTAAATCCACCCCTGAGGGCCAGGGGCAGTATTCGTTAAAATTGGTATATTGGAGTGAGTGAATATGATAATAAACAATCCGTTTCACGCGCTGAGGTGAAAATGCGAAAGCTTTTTTACTGTGTATTTTTAATACCTAAATCACCAGGTTATAGGTCCTATATGATTCAATACCAATAAAAACAGCCCTTTTTGAGCGTAAATAAATTTATTATCTGCTTCATGAAAAATTATGCATTCAGGGTGGCCGTCAGCGAGCCAGATTCGGAGATGAATTCGAACATGATTCTCAGGAGAGTCTGGAGACTAGAAAGAAGAAATCTTTTATGCCGACGAGGGGTTTGGCGACAGCCACCAAGATTATAAATCAGCATCTTTTCGGACTTCAAAATGTTAGCGGAACTAGATCAGGTAAATATAAATTTAAACTTTTTAAATATACACTCTAAAAAGTAAACTGAACATTACGTTACAAATGGATAGGAAATCGAAAGTTATTATCCTATACAACTTTACTTTAATTTTTTTTTAAACACATGAGGGATAGACGGAAATATTAAAGTACGTGACTTTAGAACTATAGTGATTTTAACAGAAGTTAAAGTACTTCCTATCCATTTCTAACTGAATACACTAGGCAACACGGTTTCTTGCCCTGATTGGAGTCATATGTTTTTTAACTAATTTTGGATCGCTGAGACCGAATCAGAATATTTTTATTATCTAAGGTTTCTGAGAAAAATGAGATAAAAGTGGAAAAAATCATTATTTTAGCCCTCTTTTGTTCTAAAATCATGGGAGATAAAAATATTCCTAGGACAAATTTAGATTCGACGACTCAATATTAGTTAAAAAATACCCAAAGAAATATTAAATAAAAGGATCCTGTGACAAAACTAAGTAGTGGTGGAGGTTAAGAAGTGGGGTGCATAAGGGGACAAGCTTATGGCCACGTACTCATGTTAAACATCGTCAAAAATCATTACTAGGGGTCAAAAATGAAAATATGTTACGTAATACGGTTCTTATGTAATAAAGTAAAATTTTTATGATGTAGAACCATTAAAAAAAAACGACAAAGAATACACAATATCTTTTTAAAATAATTTTTAAATTGGCATAATTGCCTGTAATAAAATTAAAAAAATAAGACGTGCTGGATTTTTTTTTTTAAGTTAAATTAGAATTCTGCGCCTTTAAATTGACAAGAAACATATATTTTTGGGTATTTTGGTAAAAAAGTTTAGACTGTGAGCTTTAATTAAATTTCTTTTTCGTTTATTTACTTTTTACAAACAAACTAAGCAAAATAAAAAAAAATATTTGTATAAATATATTTGTAGAAAATTTTATAAATTACAATTTAAGTCCTATAAAATTTTTATACAAATTTGATAGTTTTGC
Source organism: Brachypterus glaber (assembly GCA_958510825.1). Taxonomy (NCBI): domain Eukaryota; kingdom Metazoa; phylum Arthropoda; class Insecta; order Coleoptera; family Kateretidae; genus Brachypterus; species Brachypterus glaber. Next base: position 11,928,853 of record OY294045.1, read on the forward strand.
CACAAATGAGCAATTAAGTAAACTCTGCACCTTCTTTTTAAGCTTTTTACTTATTTTTTCGCGTACTTACTGTGACCTAGGTATATTTTTGAATTTTTCGTATTTTTTTAATATACCCTAAAATTGTCAAAATCCTAATCTTTTTTTTAAGATTTTTTAAAAAAACGTCATTATTTCCTGGACTTATAATTTTAGGTTCTGGATTTTTTCTAAGGTCGGATTCGGATTTTACGCCCTGGAATCAGTATAAAAAAATTACTTTCCGATCGGGGCAAAAAAAAGGTTGAGAGTTGTTGCCTAGTGATATTTGATTTGAAAATCAAAATTTTTAAATAACTATAGTTATAGCTACACATTGTAGTACACAATATGTCAAATTTATACTTTGCTAAAAAAAAAATTTTAACTTTTCTTAGTTCTGCAGAGGCCTCGTATTACTTTACAATATACTGTGTATTTGTAAAAAATATACGACGCTTCTGCAGAACTAAGAAAAGTGTTAACAAAATTATATATTTTTAAGTTATTCGAGGTTAAAAACTGTTTTTCTCGAAACGGTTTCTGTTGGACCAGTTTGTTACTAAAATGACTCAATAACGCTTTAAGGTAAAAAACTTCAAACTTAGGCAACATGTATATGTATGGTCTAAATGTCTCAAGTTCTCAACTGAAATTGTTTTGGTAAATATCCAGGTGGCTTAAAATTGATAATGAAGGTAAGGGAACGTTCAAGTACGTAACGCAAATTGTACCAAAATTCATACAGTTCATACCTCGTTTCTCGCGTTATTATAGATTATAGAGGTTTCATATTTTGGCTACCCCCCTAATAGGGGGTGTGTTAGGGGGGGGGTAGATAAAACATGAAACCTCTACAGCCCTAAATAACGCGAGAACCGGGGTATGAATTTTGGTACAATTCGCGTTACGTAATACTTGAACTCTTCCCTAAACACTGTTATTTTGTATCCTTTTTGCAGGTCATTTAATATTAGTTACAGAACAAACATAAATTGTCTAACACTCAAAACCTGTTGAGCAAAATTATGATTTTTTCGAGACTTTTGAATTTTAATTTTCCACGTTTTTTCCTTACTTGTTTGGTAAAAAAATGTTTTTTTGGTAGCAGAATTTATTCTTTTTTCTCCTACAGGTAAAAACAGCAGTAAATCCTCATTGTCAATCGAATCGATAGACAGTCGTACGAGTCCTCAACTGGAGCTCCATCGGCGCTCCAAATCGATCCTCAAAAAATCCGACAGTGGCAAAGGCAACGCAGATCCCGAAAGCGAACGACTCATCTCCGACAGTTCTTCGGCGTACTACAGTGACTACTCGCCGAACAAACGAATGACCTCGCCTCCAAGTACGTAACACGCCAAATAACATTTAAGAATTCACGACGAATTCACGGCGAGGAATCTCTTGAAGTTTTCATTCGCGCGTGAATGGATAGTAGTCCAATACGTTAGGCAACATAAATTTAGGTCTTCAATACCAACCCAAAAAGAAAATTCCCTAATAATATTATACAGTGCGGTCCAAAAGTCACCCCCCCCCTTTTCACTTTTGAACGAGTTGAGATATCGACTTCAAATTTAGAACTCTTAAATAAGACAACTTAAACTATCTTTTAGCATATATTTGATATTTAAACTAACATTTTTAAATTTTTTAAAAATGTTTTTTGAGGTTTGGATTTTTCAATTTTTGTGCTAAAACATTCGATTTTTTAAGTTTTTTTTTATAAATTTTTATTTATGTCAACTAAAATTAGTTTAAAAGTATAATTAACATTTTTTTATGATGAAATTAGGCATTTTTAAAAAATTATTTGTTTTTTTTTTTAGAGAAATGTTGACATTAATACCCATTTTCAACCCCATTTTAAACCCATTTTTTTTTTTTTAATTTAAAAATATGGAGTAAAATTAAGAATTTTTTAAGCTTTAAAATGATGTATTATACGACCCCCCTTTCCATTTAAAAAAATATTCCCCCATGCCCCCCCTGCCCACATTTTAAGAGCTGAAAGTATTAAATATATGCTAAAAGATAGGTTAAGTTGTCTTATTTAAAAGTTCCAAATTTGAAGTCGATATCTAAACTGGTTCAAAAGTTAAGAGGGGGGACTTTTGGACCGCTCTGTATTTGGATTTAATCACAGTGCAACAAAAAATGTGCATTATATGCAAAATTATTAAAGAATACATAAAACAGCCTATTAAACACAAAAACAAGTACAAAATCTTTACACACAACGGGGTATTTATTATAAATGACTGTCAAATTAAGGAGTAGGTCATAAGTTCCCTAGGAAACTTTAGACCTACTGTACACATAGCTGTGTAAAAATTTAAAAAAAATATTTTTTTACTTTAAAAAAATTATTTTTTACTTAAAAAAAAAACAAATATCTTACCTTAATGTAATTTAAAATATAATCTTAAATGTTATTTTTACCTAAAATATGCATAATTTTATTTTAAAACAATAATATATACTTTTATCTCTTTTTGTAGAACTTCTCTCTTTATCTAATCTAAATATACGGCAGTCCATTCACGGCTGCGCAAAGATACGTCCACCGTGAATACACACCAAGGAACACGTTTGAAAAAAAAGTTCAAAACATATTCTTTCTGGAAAATATTGTTCCGAGAAAATTACCCAGAATAGTATATTAAAGTACTAGTTTCATAACATACGTTTTTAGCGCACGAGTACAAGTTTAGGAAACGAGCCGCTTGCGGCGAGTTTTCTTAAGTACTAGTGCTCTAAAAACGTGTTATGAAACGAGTGCTTTATACAATTTTTTCTATTTTGCTCTAAAATTTAAAAAACTTACATTTAAATTGATGACTGATTTAGGGATTTTTGTTTTGTTAGCATTACAGTTTACACTATGTTTAAAATTCTAAGAACAAATGATATTTTGATATATTTTACAGACATCTCTTCTTTTTTCACTGCAATTAACCAGTCCACAATTTTAACACGGTAAAAAATAACCCAAACAAAATTTTGTAAAAAATTAAACTTTAAATCGTAATTGACATTTGCAAGCAAAACGTCAAGAGATAGGCTTTTGTATGAGAAAGTAGAGACCTCTTATGGGCCTATAAGAACACGCAAAATGCGTGTGATTATGAGCTTATAAGAGTCGCAAAATAGAAAAAAACGTTTAAAGAAAATATAATTTAATTCGGTCAAATGAAAGTCCAGAGTCCAAGCTTCTACAGACAGACTAATTTAGGTTATTATATTATTTAAATATCGACTTGTCTAGAATCTTTTATGAGAATTTTGTGAATTGGACGTGAATTCACGAATGTTATTTGGAATAGTAATAATGTCAAACATATGTCATAATTACAATATTAATATTTTTCCTGATAAAATCCAAATTTTAGTAAATCAAATTAACAAATTATCCAAAAAATGGTATGGCCTCACTACAAGAGTTAAGTAATACAAGAGGAACAGAAAACTTGAAGAAACCCTACCAAATTTGATGTGATTATTACCTACACCATTTTAATTTTTATAATTTTATATCAAAATTAATGGAGATCACAAGCTTAGGTTTATTTGAGGCTCTACATGACTCTGTAGCAATTTTAAGTCAATAAATAAGTAAATAGAAAACAACTTGTACTTCCTGATTTTCGCCAGGAAGTAGACTCCAGGCTATTCGCTAATACAGAGCCGTAACAAGCACAATTTCGCCAACTTTTCAAATGAATTACACTTATCAACTGAAAAATTACCAACTTTTCAATTTTCCTTTACTCTTTCTTTTTCGTTTTAAATGTTTTAGCAGGTAATTACAAAATATGCCTTTCAGTTTTGCTTATGAAAAGTGTATAAAGAAAATTAAACAAAGAAAAGATCTTTATTTTCTTCCGAGATTTAAAGATTCCCCAAAAAGCCAAAAATCAAATCCACGTTAATCCACACTTTATTTTCCGTGCTAATTGCCGACCAAATTTTATCTTTTATTAGAGAATTTTAGAACAAAAATATTAACAGTTACTTGCTTAAAATTATTTGGTACAGCCCCCCTTACGAAATAAAAGAATTGAATATTTTTAATATATTAGTGATTTAATACAACCTATGATGTAGTTTTTCTATAGATTTTAGGCTGCTGAATCCGAATCTAGACACACAAATTTTCTATCACGTCAGGTTTTCGAGAAAAAGAAGCACAACAGCAACAGCATTTTTTTTATTAATGTTTTTCTTGAAGACCACACCAGATAGCTGAATTCTGCATCCAGATGCGGATTAAGCAGCCTAAAGTCTATAGAAAACGATATGTCATACCCTTGTTTATTATAAAAAAAAATATTGGTATAATACCAATATTTTTTTGCCTAATTATATTTTACTAATTTTGAAAATATTGCATTAAAGTCAAAAAAAATTTTTTTTGGGCATTACCTATCAAATAATATCAAATTATATTAGTGTCCTTCGATTATACAATAAATAAACAAATATCGGGACTAGGACTTTAAATAAAAACACTGTTTTATGCACTAGCGACGTTTCGTCTTTAATCAAGACTTTATCAAGCTAAAAGAGAGAAAAAGACCTTATGTAATAACACAAAAGAAATTATATAACTTAAAAAAAAATTAAATTTAAACTAAAATTAAAAAAGTCTACTTTTTACTTAAAACACTACATTTAACATAGATATTATTTAAATAAACAATTACGAACAATAAACAAAACTATAGAACCGTACACGTAGATATATTTCAAATTAACTGTATATGTTTTTTTTCCTCTTTCTTATCACAAGAACACCTATATGTATTTTTTGTGTGTCTTTTTCTCTCTCTTAGCTTGATAAAGTCTTGATTAAAGACGAAACGTCGCTAGTGCATAAAACTTAGTGTTTTTATTTAAAGTTCTGATATTTGTTTATTTATTCTATCAAATAATGTTAAGCAAATAATCAAGTAATTAAAGGGTCAATATTTCTGCACTAAAATAATGTAATAAAAATGTATTTATGATGGAGATATACTTAACCTACAAAATCCTGTATTTAAATAAAATAATACTAAAATGTCATTATTTTCAGTACTTCGCCAACGCACCCTAAGTTCAAAAACCCTTACGAAGAACCTACCGGCCTATCAAATCGAACTCGAGAGGACTAGAACATTAAAATCTCAATTGTTTTTGCTAGACGACATTATCAATAAGGATAAGAAAAAAGACGGTGCGATAACTGATAATAATAAAGTGAAAGATTGTAGTGACAGTGTTAGTGAAGTGCCCCTGTACATATGCCCGCCGCCGCCGCCACTGGACGAACAATCACCCACCGAAGACACTAGACTGCTTCTGCATTCCACCATGGCTGTTGCGAATCCGAGGAAAACCGGGAACTCTGTATCCAAAGGACACATTCCGTCCTCGTAGCATTCAAAGGTAATTATGAGGGATGTATACGGAACATTTTTTGAATCACATCCTTATTACTTTTTGGTTTTTAATAGCTATTTTCCTAACAAGTGCGGAAAAGCCTCTTTACGCATGTGTTAGGAACAATACTTTTCCTACGAGCAGGGTTAAAATAAAATATACTTTTATAATGTATCAAATAAATCGAAAAAAATCTTATTTTTATAATTTTTCAATGAGAAAATTAACTAACAGGTAAGAAATTTAAACATTTTTATAATATTATGAATAAATATAACAAGAATAACACTACACAAGTGAGAAATCAAAGAATATTTATGCGTGCTGAAAAGGCTTTCTTTCCACACGCATATGCGTGCGGAAAGAGTGATCTCGTAGGAAAAGATATATGTCATTTTAAAAATACCATGTGTTTACATCAGCGTTACTAACTCCTGTTGATGATTATATACCGTGCGTGTCAAAAGTCCGCCCCCCTTTAACTTTTGAAAGACATTTTTTAAGATAAATGGGGGACTCATGTGATACATCATTTTAAAGTTTATATAACTCTATTTTTTGTTTTGAGCATTTTTTTATAATTAATTATTGCATGATGCAAAAACTTAAATTATACTATTAAACCAATTTTAAATGATATAAGTTAAAAGATATTTAAGAATAGCATTTTTTTACAAAAAAAAATTGAAAATTCAACAACAAAAAAAATATATTAAGCTTTAAATTGATGTGTCACACGACCCCCCTGTATACAAAGAAATGTTTGGGTTATGTTATTCCAAATTTTAAGTTGATATCCTAAGCCGTTCAAAAGTTAAAGGAATTCCCTTAAGGAAGGAACGGGCGGGATTTAAACAAGCACTCTATATTTCTCAACTATTTTCCGTTTAATGTTGGTTATATCTAGTTCTCCATTCTTTTGCTTCTCAATAACTACATAACTGCTTCCAACCATTTCTATATAAAAATACCTTTTTGCATGCTGACTGAGGCAAAAACTTAAATTATACATATCTTAACGATAATTGTTAAAATCCACGAAATACTTCGTTTCCACACTTTGCAATGTATTTGCAAACATCATTATGCGGAAGGCTAAGAATGCAAAAAGACCAACTAATGTTTTTTTTTCAGAAAACGGTCTCAAAACTTTGAGTTTCCTCTAAATCGTATCGTAATAAATACTAGTATTATTTTTTTACGTTCGATAGTCACATAGTCTATTTGTATTGTAATGAAGCTCGTCAAGCTAAATGAACACAAAAACTTGGACCTGGTCTGTTTGTAATTTGTCTTTTCGTTTCCATAAACCATTCTTCATTTACATTACTCCACAAATTTTCCTCAGCATCTTTTTAACATCTATTCTAGATTTTCGATTTATTTTTTATTGTTTTACTAAGAGCCTTATTTCCATTTCCATTTTAGTTAATGTTTGGTTTATTTCTGATTTATTTTACACGATATAGTTTATAAATTGCCCTGGTAGAAAAGTACTTAAATCTAACTTAACATAACATTACATTAGTGACATTTTTATGTTTAGTCTCACACGTTATACAAATACGTTATAAAATATATAAATCTAACCTTAAAAACTAACGTTTGACAAAAATGTTATAAAATATATAAATCTGACCTTAAAAACTAACGTTTGACAAAAACGCTATAAATTACATAAATCTAACGTTAGTTTCCTAACTAAATTCTAACCTTTTTCTAACCTTTTTCTAACCTTATTCTAACTTTAAATATTTTTTAAATTGCCTATGTGCCTAGGTTTGAATATATTTATTATTTGTAAAATAAGTTTAAAAAAATATCCCCCAAAAGTCAAAATTATAGTAAGTCTGGCAACGCTGTACTATAATTGAAAAATATTTAGGGCCATCTAAAAAGATGGCTATTTTATAAATAAATGTAACGAAATTATGTTATGTAAATATTATGATTGTTAAAATATATTAAGATTTATTTATATGAATAAATTTCTCTCCAGCTGCCATTTTATGATGCAGGTAGAAATTTTCTAGATGGACACGCCCCCTGAAAGTTAGAAATTAAACGTACTTATAACGTATTTCTAACTTAAAAATCTAACGTTAGATTAACGTTTGTAACTAAAGTTTGATTCTAACGTTAAAAAGCGGGACATTTGCACATATTTTATAACGTACTTTTATAGTTTTCTAACGTTAGAAAAACGTTATTCTAACGTTAAATTTCTACTAGGGTAATAACCAGGTTTTTTTAATTTTTTTTTTTAAATGTTGCCAAAAAATATAAAATTTAAAAGTTTAATTTTCTATTTGTTTATTTCAGAAATTTGAATCGACTCTTAGGATATTTAAAATTAATCAAGAAATAAATGGATTTGTGTGGAAGATCATTTGATAGGAAAGTTATAAAAAAACGTGTTAAAAAATGTCTTTGTTAAAATTAAAATGGTGCATACTGAAGTGCTTTGTTGTTGGAAAACATTTTGCGTAGATAAAAAATATTATTAAAATTAAATGTATTGTTATTTTTGCCACAAATATATTCGAAAAGAACGTAACAAGTGTTATATAGGAGTTATATTAAAATCTTTAATGCAGCTATTCAATAAAAATTAATTGCTGATTGAAGAAAATATCCAATAATAAAAAAAATATTTTTTAATCTATAACCCTCTTTTGTAATGTAATTAAATAGTTTTAGATTTTAAGCTTTCACGGCCATTAAGATATAAAGAACTTTCACTTTCGGGTTTAGACCGTGTTAATGGATTTTCACTTTCCGACGTTTCGTCTCTTACTACTAGAGACATCTTCAGGGATTAATCTGAAACTAAGTTTCGAATCAACTTGTGTCACTATTTATGACGAGTTGTGGTTATTCACCCTTGACGAGGTTTTTCCTATCAAAGACTTCCATATTGCAGGTATTTTTCTGTTTTCTGTTAATATTTGTTTTGTTTCAGACAAATTGATTTTATGACCTGTTTCATGTACATGTTCGGCTACTGCCGATAAGGAAATTTGTTTCTTTCTTATATTGCGCTCATGCTCTTGAAGTCTTGTAGAAATTTTTCTCTTAGTTTCACCTATGTAAACCGTACCACAGGAGCAGGGTATTTAATATACGCCTTCTGAACTCAGGGGTATTTTTGTCTTTTGTTGAAGTCAAACATTGACCTAATTTTTGGTTGGACCGAAATATAGGCTTAATATTTGACTTCTTCAAAAGTTACCCTATTTTATCCGTGATACCGCTTACATAGGGAAGTATAACTTGTGTCTGTCTGTCATTGTCACTATTGTCCTGTTGTTTGGGTCTGGGATTTCTGTATTTGTATATGGTCTTATTAATGTCTTTTTTGGTATAACCGTTCATGGTCAAGGCTTTGGTTAGTTTAAGGAGTTCTGTGTCTAGGGAATTCTTGTCTGAAATCATGAAAGCCCTATGAACAAGTGAATTAACTACCGAGCGTTTTTGAGAGGAATTCCCTAGACACAGAACTCCTTAAACTAACCAAAGCCTTGACCATGAACGGTTATACCAAAAAAGACATTAATAAGACCATATACAAATACAGAAATCCCAGACCCAAACAACAGGACAATAGTGACAATGACAGACAGACACAAGTTATACTTCCCTATGTAAGCGGTATCACGGATAAAATAGGTAAACTTTTGAAGAAGTCAAATATTAAGCCTATATTTCGGTCCAACCAAAAATTAGGTCAATGTTTGACTTCAACAAAAGACAAAATACCCCTGAGTTCAGAAGGCGTATATAAAATACCCTGCTCCTGTGGTACGGTTTACATAGGTGAAACTAAGAGAAAAATTTCTACAAGACTTCAAGAGCATGAGCGCAATATAAGAAAGAAACAAATTTCCTTATCGGCAGTAGCCGAACATGTACATGAAACAGGTCATAAAATCAATTTGTCTGAAACAAAACAAATATTAACAGAAAACAGAAAAATGCCAAGGAAGATACGGGAATCGATAGAAATCATCAAGCATCCTAACAATATCAATCGGGACACTGGTTACCACTTACCTGCAATATGGAAGTCTTTGATAGGAAAAACCTCGTCACGGGTGAATAACCACAACTCGTCATAAATAGTGACACAAGTTGATTCGAAACTTAGTTTCAGATTAATCCCTGAAGATGTCTCTAGTAGTAAGAGACGAAACGTCGGAAAGTGAAAATCCATTAACACGGTCTAAACCCGAAAGTGAAAGTTCTTTATAATTAAATAGTATTTATTTTTTTTTAGAAATAAATGATTTGTTGTGTAAAAATTGTTCCCTACGACTGTTTAACATGCTTTTATAGTAATTTTTTGGGCATAGTTTAAATCCGTTAAAAAACTACATCACGTCACGTTTTCTATATAAATGAAGGAGCGTTTAGCGCTGTCTCCTAGCGCTTCCTCTATTTATAATTTTTTTGAAAATGTCACGTGGTAAAATTTTAGTGAAAATGGATTTAGATTAAGCACAACACTCTCTAGAAAATGTAAAACAATCGTACAGCAAAATACTTGTAAAGTAGTGCTAATGGAACTTATAATAGTTTAATTCTTTATTTTTTTATACCATATGTGTAATAAACAATTGGACATAATAATTTTGCACCTTCGCAAATATTTTAATACAGATATTTTTTTTCTAGTATAATTCGTTAAAAGTGATATTTTTTAAAATCAGCAATTATAAAATTTGCATTCTGATACTTTATTTGGAAAACTAAATTTTCTAAGAGAAGTAAAAATGTTGTTAATCTAATGGTCATAAAAAAATATATCGCCGAAGTGATACCAAAATCTTGCACGGTTCGGCTAGAGAGAGAATTAATAAAAAAAAATGATTTGCGATGGTTTTTGCAAAAAAAGGGGCGACGTCAATTTTCCAATAATAATTTTTGCCAAAGCATTATTTTTCCAATCATATATTTTCCAACGATAATTATAGCCACATTAATTTTTCATCCAAATGTTCTTGTGTACCAATAAAAATATTTTCTAATAACAATTTTATCCAACTAGCTTTTTTTCTTAATAATATTATTTCCAAATATTTTATTGTCCCATTCATTTATTTAACTAAAATTAATAATTTCCATTTATTTAATTTATCTAATTATAAATTGATCCAACTTACAATTTAATACAAATTAATTTTAGGCCATTTAAATTATTGTCACAGTGTTTATTTTAACTAATAACATTTTTATTCCAATGAATATATTTTCCAAAGCTATTATTTTCCAACCGTCAATTTTCCAAAAACACCAGAAGAATGTGTGCCAGATGGCGCTAGTAATCCATTGTTTACAACCCTTTTTGGAAAAAAAAATAATAAAAATAATAATGGTAATTTTAGCCTCTCTATTTATGCAAGAATATAAAAAAATATAAAAAGATTTAAATTGTTTTTTGCTGATTTCAAATGCTTCTGCACAATTTTCTATCTCGGTTTTGAGGCAAACGTTTATGTCGCGATTTTTGGTAATCTATGCTATCTATTAGGGTGGCTATTTGGTATTTTTTTTCCTCTCCAGCTGAATCGTTTGATCATAGTTTTGGTATAAAAATTATATTTGGTAATATAGTTTGTTTAGGAGACCATAAATTAGTGGTTTTGATAAAATTCTTTACTACTTATACGAACTATTTTTTATGAATAAAAACTAAAAAAAAAAAAGGATTTGCAAGTGAATAAAGGTTGTGTTGGTGATTTTATTATAAAATTGAGGTCAATGAAATACAGCAATACTTAACAATTAGGTTTTTATGAGCAAAATATCTAAAATTTTAATCAAATTTTTATCTCAACTGTCATAAACTGGCAACTACATAATTTGTTTTTGTCGTGAATGTAAAGTCAAAATAAGGTTCAGATGAAATTAATTAATTTAAAACTTAAATTTATGTATAAACTAAATATCCTGCTCATAAAAAGTCTAACTGTTTTAAAATATGTTAATAAAATAAAAAGAATAATTAAATAAAAATGGATTTTTGACTGGCCAAGCTTATTTTTGTCTGTGATTCAATTAAATTTAAGTGAAAAAATAAACTTGTACATTTCTTCTCACACAGTTTCTTTATGTGAAATATTTATTTTATTAAATCAATCAAATCTTTTTGCATCTTTAGAGCTAAACATTTTATAAACTGAAATGAAGGTAAATTAAAAATTATTTTCTAGTTTATTCAAAAAAAAAAAAAAAATAATAATATAAGTTTTTTTTATTAGGCCTGATACAAAGTTATTATTTATTGTTTAGTCTGAAAATTTTAAATAACCGTCAATAAGCTACAAGTTATTATATTGTTTTAGTCCATCATATATTTATTTTAATATTTTAGATTAGGTACTTTTATTACAATCTGTATAGTATAAGATCAAATCTGAGAAGGCGTAGAAGGGACATAATAATTATTTTTTTAAATGAGATTTAATTCTGTAATACAAACTTAGAGTAAATATTTAATTCGTTGTTACTAACACCGAATTAAATGTTTTTTCTGCGATAATATTGCAAAATAAATTCATTTTCTCTGTCTTAGTAACACATAATTAAAGAAAGATTTAATTCTGTGATACTAAGACAGAATTAAATATTTTCTCTGTATTACTATCACAAAAATAAATTATTTTCTATTTATTCTGTAATACTAATACAGAATTAAATATTTTCTCTGTGTTACTAACTCAGAAATAAATCGTTTTCTCTGTGTTACTATCACAGAATTAAATATTTTCTCTGTAACACAGCGAAAATGATTTAATTTTGTGATAGTAACAGAGAAAATGATTTATTTCTGTGTTAGTAACATAGCGAAAATTATTTAATTCTGTGATAGTAACACAGAGAAAAAGATTTATTTCTCTGTTAGTAACACAAATAAACTATTTAATTCTTTATTAGTATTACAGAATAAATAGAAAATGATTTATTTCTGTGATAGTAACACAGAGAAAATATTTAATTCTGTCTTAGTATCACAGAATTAAATCTTTCTTTAATTCTATGTTACAGAGAAAATGAATTTATTATGCAATATTATCGCAGAAAAAATATTTAATTCGGTGTTAATAACAACGAATTAAATATATACTCTGAGTTAGTATTACAGAATTAAATCTCATTTAAAAAAGTAATTATTATGTCACTTTTACGCCTTCGTACAAATTAGGCACTGGGAATATATTTTAGTTTTTTTATTTATATTCTTCTGTTCCGTTCTGATCAGTTTAATTTAATATTATTATTAACAGTTTAATTTAATATTATTATTAACAGTTTTACTTTTTGTGCATAATGTAAAAATATATAGAAATATTCTAAAAATAATGTTCTGTGAAAAATTGTGGCCTTCCCTGTTAACAAAATCTTTTAGAATATCATAGAAATTTTGCTTAATGTTTTCATACTAGAACATATTAGAATTCCTATAATTTTCAGTAATGTTTTATTTATAGGCGTATGTATGTTAACCTTCGATTTTTAGTGGATTTTATAGAGGATCCTGAAACCGCAAAAATATTAGAAAATCATTGAAATAGCGTTCAAAGAAAATCCTTTTGAACATCATTCATATTTTAATTGTTTGAAGAAGGTATTTTTATTAAAACTAAAAAATAAAGTAATTTCTTTTAGAACATTTTAGACTTTTAATCTTATTAAATAAAGAACGAAGAAAGTTCTTTTAGAACATACCTAATTTTTAAAAAGTTTTAATAATCTTAATTTTTATTTATTATACAGACAATATGAATAATTTGGAATGAAGTTTTTATTAAAAAATATTTTCTCGAAAATGATTTTGAATAAGGTTTTTATATGATTTTTATATTTAAAAAAAGCGATTATGCAAACACACATTTTTGCTTGTATCTTGAAAACGCGAAAAAATATCAAAAAAATTGACCCCCTAGACATACGCCCCAACATAAATCCATTTTCAACCACTTGAGAAAACCGGAAATAAAGAAACCGGAAGTGAGGAAACCGGAGGATGTTCCCAGTGGAAATGTTCCCCAAGATGACTTTAGGAGTTAGTTCCTCTAGGCTAAAGTCTCCAGATACCAATACGATAATGTGTATCGAATTAGCTGACTAGTAAGTAATAACAACAGTATTTCAAGAACGCGACTTTATAAACTTTTTAAATGAATATATTCATTTAAAAAGTTTTGTTAGTGGTAGTAAATACCATGTGGCGCCATCTATAGGAATTTTCCTAAATGTTATATAATAATGTTATATTTTAAACAAATATTATAAAGCATTATAATATTGTTAAATTTATTATAAATTTTTAAAACAAACAAGACATACTAGAAACTTTTTAAAACATTCTAAGATTTCTATAAGAATCAATGATGTTTCTAAAGGATTTTTCTAACAGGGTTATCTAAATCGTAGGCCACGTTAAAATATAGTGTATCTCAATTAAAATAAACAGTTGTTATTTTTTTAAACTGTACCTACCATATAAATAAATGCCGGACCTTTGGTAATCATTTACCGGGAACCAATTTTAAATCTGCACTTTAAACGATGTTTTAATATCCATTCAATCTGAGAATGCGACTCTGACGTCACAGCGCGTAAACTAAATACCACTCTGTAGGGTATCTGAAACTTATTTCTTAAGATTTATTAAATGATTTTTGTTTATATACATTTTCTATATATAAGAATGTTATCCAGACTTTTTTAAAAGAACTATTGTTTGGCACACGGTTTTAAAGCTATCGAAAGAATGTAAAGAATGTGAGTGCCTCTCACTTGCACGTACCCTGCCTTATGACGCTTTAATTGTAAAGTTGAGAGCGCGCTAGCCGCTTCGTGCATACCTCTCCCTTTCGTCGTAGCTAACTTACCGTGTAGCATGCTATATTAACGGCAAATTTTACGAGTTTTATTTTAAGTTTTAATTTTTAAAGAAATGCACTCCCCAAGTTTCAATTTTTAAGAAGTAGACTAATTAAATTTACACTTTATACCGAGGACATAAAAAGTCTTGGTTTCCTCCAAAATTCGCAGTCGCTGACGACTGCCACCGGATAGCCTCGACCGAGTCGTTAAGACATCTCCAATGAATTTTTTCCTTGCTGCTACCGAGTCGTTACTACCAACTACTGGTCGCCGTTCGTTTGGACGCCGGTCGCTTGACCGCTCCGGGAGCAGAGTCACGACTAATTCCCCACGAATTTGACGGTGAAACAGGTGATTTTGCACTGTGACAAGTGTCACTGTTTCACTCAATTAGAATTGTTTAAAATCCCTCCACCTCTCATCAACTTTTACCCTGTTACTTTCCCCTTGCGTTAGTAAAAAAATTCGAAAAATTTTTGTGGCTTTTTTTACGTTTCCGGACGTTTTATATCCAAAAAATATGATTTCCGAAAAAAAAATTCTGTCTTTTGGTATGTCGGTCTGTGTCCGGGAAATTTGTGACCACGATAACACAAGAAAGCTTCGGGTTAAAGACTTCAAATTTGGACCATAGGCTGACTATACAAAGTTATAGGGTGGTTCAAAAACATTTTTTTTTTCAATTTATTTTTCGTTTTACGGAAAAGGAAACTTAAAAAAAAAATTGAAAAACTTTAAATTTTTTTTTAATTATTTTTTTGAATTCTGTTTTGTTTTTGATTTTAATGAACCTAGGGCTAAAGGGGAAAGTATTATTTTGTTGGAAGAACTATTTTCTTAATGATGTAATGAGAGGAGGAGATTCTCTTCTTCCGCTTGATAATTCAGAAACATTAAAAGAACCGACTTTTTAGAGATATTCATACTGATTGAAAGGCATAAACTCTCAAACGAAAAAACAACTCTTTATAAAATGGCCAGATAACAGAATGGCGACTGGCGAGACCGAGGAAAACAGGTAGGGTCGTAACGACCTGGTCGAGGCTACCCGGTCGCAGTCGTCAGCGACTGCGAATTTTGGAAGAAACCGTAACTTCAGGTATGTTCGACTTGCGCCACCGTTGGTAGGCAGTTTATTTTCAGTTCGATTTTATGGCATTTAAAGACGAATTTGACAACAAGTGTTTTAATATATAAGAAATGGTAAACTTTCTTGGTCTACCGTAGTTTTTGGATTATGTAAAAAATGTAATTTCTGCATACAAGTAAAATAAAAACAAGAATTTTTCTTACCAAGTTTTTTGGAAAGACTCTCGATTTTCGGCTGGGGCGATTGCCCAAGCCACAAAGTAGATAAAAAAGTGGACAAAAAGTCCAATTATAATTATCAATTAAACTTTTTGTCCACTTTTTACCTATTTTGTTGCTTGGGTGCGGTTTCATTAAAAACTAAAACTCAATTGGTCAATTGTTAAACCTTAAAACTTAAATTAAAATGGGGTAAGAACGCCTTAAAAAACTAAAATTGCTCAATTAAATCTAATTATAATGTCCAGTACCTATAGGTATATTAAAATGACTATTTCACAAACAATATATAGGCCAATCAAAACCTTGAATTTTTAGTTTCTTTACCAATCAGATCAAAATGAATCTGATAATTTTTGCACATATGCAATTATCACTTGGTTACTATGGAAACAAGAAATTGACAGTTACTGACATCTTAATAAATGTTATATTTTTGCAACATGGGTTTTTAATTTGTGAAGCTTACCTTTAGTTGATTTATTTTTTATTGATAAGCAATATAAATTGTTTTTTTCGAGTGAAAACAACCGTTATTTTATTTCTTTTCAGTTGAAAACTAAACTTTTAAAAAAAAACAGCAATGATTTTTATTTAAATGCTAACATATATGATAAAAACTATTTTATTGGAATAATCTCAACCATAAAATATCCCTCAAGCAAAGTTTAGACTTGGCAACATTCGCGAACAAGTGAATATCGTGGTTTTAAAAAGCTCGGAAATTTTGAGATTTAACATTTTAATTATAGTTGTAAAGTAATATTGTTGTTCAGTTCTTAAATTTTTAATTTGAATATGAAACAATATTACACATGGTAAAATGATATACTTCCTTATTTTGTTTGTGAAATAGTCTTTCAAAATACCATTCGTGCATGTTGAATTATATATATTTTTTTTACTGTATATAAAAAAACATTTTGCTTAAGGAAATTGTTTCCGAGACCGCATGTCGAGGAATTTTGACGAAATTTGCCAAGCAAAATATTTTTTAATACAGTAAAAAATTATCGATAATTCAACATGCACTTATGATATTACTACTGAAAATATTATATATTCAATAATTTAATTTACTTAGTTTTTAAGCGACTTTGACTTTTGAAATACAATAACAAAATTGCAATAATGCTGCCAATAAAAATGCTTGTCCTTATATTTTAGTTTTTCTAATTTCTTTTTTAATTTTTATTTTATTACATTTCATGTTATTTTAAATATTTTATTCAGTACCGTAAATCAGGGCTTTTTGGGTCAGTTTTATTACTGTTCTTGAACTAATTAATTAATTAACAATTATTTGTTATCTATATGGTTCTTATCTGGATCCACAATACATCTTAAAAAAGGAAAAAATAAATAAAATTGTTTAACAAGAAGCCATTATCCAGTTCCATAATTAAGAAATAAAAGGATTATTTAGTACTTACTGGATAAAATTTTAATTTTATAATCTACTCTACATGTTTCATCTCACTAGGCATGATCAGGAGTTATCGTCATTACAGAGGTGAATAAAAATTTATCATTACCAATTACCATCAAATTATGACTAATTACTAATTAAGCTTACTAAATATTTTTGAAAAACAATAAACACATTATTTAAATAAATACGGTCTTAAATCTTATTTATTTAAATAATGTGGTTGTTTATTGTTTTTCAAAAATATTTAGTAAGCTTAATTAGTAATTAGTCATAATTTGATGGTAATTGGTAATGATAAATTTTTATTCACCTCTGTAATGACGATAACTCCTGATAATGCCTAGTGAGGCGAAACATGTAGAGTAGATTATAAAATTAAAATTGTATCCAGTGTACTAAAAAATTCTTTTATTTCTGAAAAAATAAATGTTTCTCATACAATTTGTATAAATAAAAAAAAATAAAAAATCTGTCAAGGTCTTTCAAATCGTTTCATCATCAGGGTGGGCACTGAAAAGTAAGAGAAAGGGATCATAAGTATGGTGAAAATGGGGCTATTATTTTTTTATGAAATTAAACCGTCAAATACAAAAATTTTCACCTTTTATTTATTTATTAAATACCCACAATAATGTTAAGGGAACGTTCAAGTATTACGTAACGCAAATGTTGATAATTTTTTAAGGTTTAAAGTAGCTGAAATTTTTCAAAATATTCAAAAATGATTATAAACTATTATTTACGTGATTACCTTTATTAAATTTGTTTATTGTTGATTTTTTGAAAGGACTGGAATCTTAGTTTTTAAAAATGACCCAAATTGCCCCTCGGAGCCCAAATACCTGCGTTTTAAGGTATTTTTTTGTCATAATTTTTTTTGGAATTTTTTTTATACTTTTGAAAAATATTTTTTTATAAAATTAAACTATTGTATGAAGTATCGCTTTCTTAGCAGCAGTATTTTTAATAGCACAGCCGAATATAAACGATTTAAACATAGAATATGGTGGACTACCTACATTTTTTTTATAAAAAACTAATTTTTATATATTTATGTATATATTTATGCACAAGGACAATTTTAAATATAGGATAATGTAAATATTTACTTAAATTAGAAATAAATTAAAAATATTCAACAGCATTTTTAGAATTAATAGTTTACAATTAAGTTTATTTTTTTAAGGTATAGTTATTTTAAACCTTCCCGCTTGTAAACAATCTCGAAATTACCATAACAACGTAAGATACGCATGCGTTGTAAGCGAAATGACTAGGCCCAATTTACACAACCGTAAAACGTTGACTTGCCATTAACGAGAACAAAACAATGGTTTGTTCCTCTAAGTTATTGGAATAAAAGCGATTTTATAAGCAAATTTTGTTTCTACAGGAATACAAAAGTATTTTTAGCAACAGCTTAATCATTTTTTTTTACATCAAAATATCATAAAAACAAAGTA
Source organism: Brachypterus glaber (assembly GCA_958510825.1). NCBI lineage: Eukaryota > Metazoa > Arthropoda > Insecta > Coleoptera > Kateretidae > Brachypterus > Brachypterus glaber. Next base: position 11,947,393 of record OY294045.1, read on the forward strand.
ACTAAACAAAAATTATAAATTTTGGTTATGTTGACATTCAAAACAAGCCACATGCTTCAGTGTAAATTGGACTTTGTGGAGTATTTAGCGGCAAATTTAAAATAACTATACCTTAAAAAAATAAACTTTACTTACTTACCAATCACGAAACCTACTGAAAAAAAAAAAATAATAATTAGACTTAAGGTACCTGAATAAAGTTTAATTCACTTTATTTTGTGACCCTAATTTATTTATTATTAGTTTTATTAGTTTATTTATTTGAAGTTATTACAGAGTCGTGGGGAGCCCCAAATAAGCTCTAGGCTTGTGGTAGGGGCTCTCCACTAATTAAACTTAATTAAAAAAACTAGCTAAAATGATCTGTTTTAAACCAATTTTTAAACAATAATAAAAAACGTTCATTATTGCACAATGTAAATTTACCATAGACCGTAGTCCTTGAGCCAATTTTTAATTTCTTATTATTTTTTTTTAATAAGTTACATTTTAAAAACTATATTTTATGCGCAAGTCTGAATTAAAAAATCGTAAGTATTAAAATAAAAATAAATGTCTGTCTATATTTTAATATTATTTCTAATATTTAAATATAAAATTTATCAGGATTTATATGAATGTTGTTAAAAAATTATATAAAACATTGTTAGGAATTGCAAGTTTGAATCCTTGGTGTGATAGGTTGATTTATTTGTAAAAGATGTTAATAGCATATATGTATATATATGCGCTATAGCGCATACAGGTTGTCCCACAATTTTTTCCCCTGGATTTTATCGGAAATTATTGTAAAACATGAAGTATTACATGACAGGTCTTTAATTTCGAAAATATAACTATGCATTTAAGTGATTAAAAATATGGAATAACTGTGGTAGAGATGATTTATTCATAGGTTATATCCCGAGACCTAATAATTTAACCGGCTAAACTGCAAGTAGCTGTGTTTTTGTTAATTTTGCTTAGAAAATGTTTGAGTTTTTTTATGAATTATTATGGTAAAAACATTTGCTTAAAAGCAAGATTATCAAAAATACAGCTGCTTGTAGTTTAGGTCTTTTAATTCATTAGGTGGAGGGGTATATTTAAAGATTATTGACTGAAAAATTATTCAAACCAACTAAACTACAAGCAACTGTATTTTTGGTAATTCCCCGAACAACATTTGCTATTTCACGTGGAAGTCATTATGACATCATTTAATGATTTTCTCTTGTGAGTTCATGAACGCATACAGATGACTTCTCATTGTAAAGTCATTACGAGATCATGTCATGAAGATCTAGCAGCAGTCTACGGAATGCGCATGCGCAAACTTTAAATTAACCGCGAAATTAAAAAAAAAGAAAGGAAATTACCATGCTTAAAAAGATCACATACACACACACCTTTTTGCTCATCTTGAAAACGCGAAGAGATACCAAAAAAATAACGAAAAAATCGACCCCCTTGACATACACTCCCACTTAAATCCATTTTCAACAACTTGAGGACACCGGGATGTTCCCACTGGGAACTTTCCAGTGGGAATGTTCTCCAAGGTGACTGGGGGCACTAGTTCCTCCAGATATCTACGACTCACCATACCAATTCGATAATGTGTATCGAATTAGCCGACCAGTAAGTTAATTACTATTACTACTAGTAGTATATCCTTATAAAGACAGCTGCCTTTTAATACTAGTATTCTTAGAAGGCGACTTTATTCGTTTAATAAGTTTAGTTAGTGGTAGGAAATAACATGTGGGGCCACCTATAGCATAACGCTGTCAAGTGCACTGAAACTGAAACATTTAATCGGGTCCCGGGCAACATTTGCTATTTCACGTGGAAGTCATTATGACATCATTAAATGATTTAACGTTAAATGTATACATCTCATGACAAACTCATAACATGATCACAAAATCATGAGATGTGCTTATCATGATGTTCGTATGAGTACAAAACGTGGAAATCATATCATGAGGCCTATATGAGTTTATGGATGAACTATCGTCATAAAAACCATTTATCTAAATAGCGAGATGCTATTTAATCGCTCTTAAATTAACAGGATTGGCCAATTATGACATTTTCTTGAAGTTTGATTGGTTTAGATTAACATTTGTAACTAACGTTTAATTCTAACGTTAAATAGGGGGACATTTGCACATATTTTATAACGTACTTTTATACAGTTTTCTAACATTAGAAAAACGTTACTCTAAAGTTAAATTTCTACTTGGGTATTTTTTAAAAATTAAAAAATTGGAATTTTAAAAAAATAGAATTTTTTCAGAAACCCATGAACATTAATTGTGGGACATCCTGTATACATATGCATACTAAATATTTTTTTATTATATTTTTCCATTTTTGTTTGTAATTGTAAGTAGATTATGTTTTGTTTTTTTTTCATGGCATTATCCCTTTAGTTTTTTAATTAAAATATTTTTAATAGGAATAAAAAAAAATTAAAAAAAAGAAATCGCACAGAGGTGGTAAAACCAAATCAAGCTAGACAAAGCTAATCAAAATAGCGAATACATTTTTTATTAGGTAGGATTTATCAAAAGAAAGCGGCGTTTTTTTACTCGGAAATATTATATAATGTGGTAAACATAATTTTGCATATTTTATACCATTTTTGACTTAAATATTTTAATTCGGAGCTTTAGGTTTCATATTTGGACCTTTATGCGTTTTCTAACTATATTTAATCAAATTGAAAGTTTTTGCTCGATTTGTATAATTTAGCTTTTTGATTTTTGGGGAATAGGGCTTTGGATCTGACTAAAATTGTTATCTAATTTTGCTGTGACGTTTCGACGATGGATTTTCGTTGTTTTCGAACCTTTATTGGAAATAATTTATTTTATTATTATTTTATTTCCAATAAAGGTTCGAAAACAACGAAAATCCATCGTCAAAACGTCACAGCAAAATTAGATAACAATTTTAGTCCGATCCAAAGCCCCATTCCACAAAAATCAAAAAGCTAATATATTTAATCAAGTAAAAATATTTTGCTAAAAATATTCATATATTTTTTTTTCTGCATGTTTTCTGTACAAAAAACTGCAACCAACAAAACAATACTCACCCCACATAAATTATACTAGGAAAAAGAAAAAACTGAAAGTAAAAAATCTGAAATTTTAATTTAAAAAAAAACGAAAATTTAAAAAAATCATAAATTTGATTTTTGTTTTATATTCTATTTTTTTTTCATTTTTTTCTATATTTTTTAAAAGTATTGATTTATTGGCAGAAGTAATACGTATTTTTTTTTTTTTTTGGTTTTAATATTGTAAAATATTTTTTTTTTGTTTTAATATTGTAAGCATTGACAACTAGTCATTTATTGTATTATTCTGTACTGGTACAATGCAAGGTGTAATGCTATGAGAATATTATTGTATTTTCACCAAATGAATAAGGTAGGTGCGGGTATTATGCCCATGCTAACGTATAATTTCTGATAAAAATTAAAGGAGATAACTTCTAAACAAAATAATACTTTTTATAAAGCCCAGATTACTTATTTATGCTTAAGTTATTAAAGAAAAACATGAAAAAAGTTAAAAAAATAAAAAATTATAGGTCATATTACTAACACGTTGTTGGTAATATGGCCATATATAAAATAAATCATATTTTTCTAAATATGATCAAGTTAAGTATTTTGCTTTTTTTATTGACTTTTATATAAAATTTAAAAAAATAAAACAGTTAAACAAAAACGGTACACTTCATAAAATAAAAAAAAAACATTTAACGGATTTAGGTAAAGTAAAACATGTTTTATGCATACTGGATAAATATTTTATACGTATTTTTTTTTTAATTATTCACAATTTAAATAAAAAATGGCCCTTTGTAATTTTCTGTTATTGTAACACAATCTTTATGTAAATAAATCGCCGAGCCTCATAGCTTCCTGCAGGAAGCATGCTTATTGCCATGGCCATATAACTATACACACAAACTGGCCATATTACTCTACATTGTAATGTAGAAGATTACCTAAATTTTTGTTAAAGTTACGTTTACTGACTGAAATTCTATATAGACCAACTGAAAAGAAAATCACTAAAATAGTTGCAGAATTTAAACCATAACTAGTGGCGCGATCTAGCACTTGCCCTAGGAATCTTGTTAGAAACACTAACAGTTATTTTAAGTTACTTAAAATACTGTAATAAATTTTTTTCATGCTTACTTTTTAAAATATGGCAAATTAGCCATAATAAATACATGGCCATAATACCTGCAACCACCTTATGTTTCTTAAGCTTATAAGGTGGTCGTTTTAACAGGATTTAAAATGCTTTAACTTTTTTTTTTGTAAATAATATGTTATAAAGTTGTTTGCAAAATATCGGACAAATTTAAATTAATATATAAAAATTGAAACGATTATTTTTTTAATTACCTACCTGAAACGTACTTAAGTAACTTACACCCTTAAGAAACATATTCAGATTTTCTAGGAACGATAGATATCTGCACAATTTAAATCCATTATTATTTCATTTCTGGCTTTTATTACTTTATTGATAAAAAATATAAAATTGTTAAATTATTGAACTTTTGCATTTTCTTTTCCCTTTATTTAAACCAATAAATTCGGCACAAGGTGGGCCTGTCCGGCCCTGTAACTGAACAGCATAACTAAATCGATTGTTACTAAAACACCCTGAGTCAAAACCGATATTTCATATTTATTTATTTAAATACTAATTTTCCAAAAAACAATGATTGGAAATAGGGGAATTATTTATTGGCCACCAAGCTCTCCTGACCTAACGCCATCAGATTTTTTTATTTGGAAGGAATAGTTTACCAAACATAACTAACTTACCTAAAGGACTTAAAGACACGCATTACTAATGCTTGTGTAAAATGTATAAATATAAAAGGTGATTTCTGGGGTTTTTTAGAACACATGCGCCAATTTCTGTCAGATCCCAAGTCCAAAACATGTTTTGATTGACTCAGTTGAGAAAAACCATTGCGAAATAAGAGTGAGTAAAAGTGAGGAAAAGTCTGTGGGACCCGGCGTCCCAAGTTTAACTAATTTCAGCAAGAAAAATATTTGTTGCTGGCTGACTAACCTTATTTATTCATTTGGGGGTAAATCCAGCAAATAAATATAAATACTAATTTTCCAAAAAACAATGATTGGAAATAGGGGAATTATTTATTGGCCACCAAGCTCTCCTGACCTAACGCCATCAGATTTTTTTATTTGGAAGGAATAGTTTACCAAACATAACTAACTTACCTAAAGGACTTAAAGACACGCATTACTAATGCTTGTGTAAAATGTATAAATATAAAAGGTGATTTCTGGGGTTTTTTAGAACACATGCGCCAATTTCTGTCAGATCCCAAGTCCAAAACATGTTTTGATTGACTCAGTTGAGAAAAACCATTGCGAAATAAGAGTGAGTAAAAGTGAGGAAAAGTCTGTGGGACCCGGCGTCCCAAGTTTAACTAATTTCAGCAAGAAAAATATTTGTTGCTGGCTGACTAACCTTATTTATTCATTTGGGGGTAAATCCAGCAAAGGAAGGCTTATTGACCTATTATGAGAGTTTTATAGTCATATTATGGGAGTCTTAAAGGTACATTATGGGAGTCTTATGGGACTAGCGACCCAAAAGCTCTAAGGCTAATACAGACATTTCGCATTCCCTGAAAGCTCCTAGGGGCTGAATGTGGGACATCCCATGGAAACTTATTGTTGGGTTAATTTTTTTACTGGCTAATCATCCGAATGGAACAGGCCAAGAAGAAGAAGAAGAAGAAGAAGAAGAAGAAGAGAATTTAGACGTCAAATTTGTTTACTTACAGATAAGTTTATTTTTATATTATTATGGCACATTCACTGGATGAAAAACTAAGAACCGAAGATGTAATTATTAACGATAATGTGTCCTTTAATTCGTTGTTTTTATCACAAAATATTTTTAATGCGTTAGAAAGAAATGGCTATAGAAAACCATCACCGATTCAGCTTAAAGCAATTCCTGTGGGAAGATGTGGATTCGGTAAGTAGTTTTTTAAAAATATTCTGTTTAACACCTTAACCGCCTAATCTGTGCTTGAGTATCGGAGTTGTATCAATCAAATGATAAAAAAGATAGAAAGTAGGGTTATTTTAGTCTACATATAGTCGGAGCGCCGAGTCTCATAGACTTGCCGGCAGATTTTTTTCGTTGTTGGAGTTACCATATAATCAAAATTGACAAGTTTTATTTATTCATTTTTAAGTTTCCTACTTTTTTCTGAACCAAGTGAGAGTCTTCAGACATAGTGAAAACATTAAATGCAACATCAATGGCGATTTCTCCCGTTAGATTACACAGGGACAAAAGTTCTACCCAAAAAGGATAGAAGACATACATACACTCCCACTTCCACCCAACCAAACAAATTCGGTATTTTTTTTCTTTGTTGAACAAATACAATATTTACTTGGCCGGGCAAAAAGTGTAACTATATTATTTTTATTAAAGAAATTACTGGCGCCATATAAATTTTAGTAGAATTATCTTATTCTACAGATTCACATTAGCTATGTTCATTCGTGCCGCTCAGTGCTACACTTTCCGGCCAAATACTGTATTTGTTGTATGAAAAACAAATACAGTATTTATTTGGTTGGCTGGAAAGTGTAGCACAAATGAGATATAGGCTAGACGTCTTTTGTTTTATAATTCTAGTTGTAGAGAGCTCCATTACTCAGTTTAAAAACAGACTTGATAAAGAGATGAAACAATTGACAAGGAATCTTATTCATTATATGTAGGGTTGCTCATACTCTCTGTGATATTTAATGTGATATTAATTTAATGTGATATTAGTGATATTTACCATACTTTAAATTAAGATATTTATGTACAGTGGTGGCATTAAATATCGAGACAAACAATTTTTCATAGATTATAGTGGGTCTTGTGTCATCTTTTAGAAAACATCAAAATATGTCAAATGTTTGTTTATTTTTTGCTGTTATACGAGTAGTTTGTAAAAAAAGTGTATTTTATCTTTATTTTAATTTAAAATGAGTTTGCTTATCATGGAAATTGAAGAGAAAAAATGCTCAATAGTCCTTAGTATTAGGAGATGTGGATGAGGTTCAATTTTACTGAAAACAGTTCAAGAAATAGATCTGTGTCTTAAGAAATATTTTATTGAAGAAACATTAGGTTCTGATATCAAACCGAAAAACGATCCTCGGTGATCAAAATCTACAATGGACGATGAAGCATGTTATATTATATAAGAAAAACCGAGAAAAACAAAAAAACAAGGTGCAGTTGCCGTATACTAGATTTTTTTTTCACATATCTCAGTGAGGATATTCAGTAATGAACTCTTAAACTCAAATCTATTTTCCGTAAAAACTTTATAAAACCTTGTGAGTTTTTAGCTGTACTGAAGAGAAAAATGAATCTTAAACACATATTCTTTACCCGTATAGTACAATTTTGATCCAAAGAGTATCAATTTTATTATTATTTAAATAATTACAACTTTTGTGTAAAATTTAATGAATCAATAAATATTAATTTATTAATTTAATATTTTTTGACACTAAATTTCAACTAAATTCAGTTATGTCAAAACGAAGTAACGTAGTTTTAAATTTTTAAAATAATCCCATGTTAATCCATAAAAAAAATATAAAAATGACACTAATTTTTTTTGAGATTGTCCCGATATTTAATGCTACAACTGTACAAACATTACAAAGTCTCATCAGAGTAATCCGCCTACTTTTGTTAATAATAATAATAATAATAATAATAATACTGAGGTTCTCTATGCATGTATAGTTAACATTTTATAAACTGACCTCTCACTGGAATGTTTGAAAGGCAAGGTCGTCTATAGAATACATACAAAATTTTACCTCTTCTCTTCCCTGTGCCTCACAGTCCAGGTGCCAGATAGTAAAATGTGGACTAAGTATTACTTTGAATCTAGAATCCTAAATAACCTATTTTTTTAACCTGGGTCTGAGAGACTAAGTGACTCATCTCTTTGTACTATTTTAGACTGAACATTGATATATCAGGTTTAATATACATAATTTGTATGAACAAATTACATTTAAAATCAGTAAAATTTAATAAAAATTAATAAAAATGTCACATTTGATAGGCTGAAGGACTACAGTCGATGGCCATTTGTACATTGTGCAATAAAGAACTATTATTATTATTATTGTCACAGTTGCAAGTTGGCATCTTGAAGCTAAAGGGTGGTGTTCAATTCCAGCAGTTTTAACAGGTTCAGCACCAGCTTTATCTGCCAGTGGGCCATGGAGGACACCAGTGTCTCCTGGTTCATCCAAAGTTTATCGACACACACATTCCTAGTGGATACGGTTTGGCTGCATTTGCCATAACAGCATGTCCGCTTTGGCCCACACAAATGTTCCCGGGCTCAGGCTGGTAGTAGGACATAGAAAAAATTCGTGCTCAAGATATATCAATTTTAATTTAAAAAAAGATAAAAGAGAAAAAATACACTGGCCCAGGAAGACAGATTTGGTGAAATCGGCTTACACTCAACCTGTTAATAGCATTTATTTATATTTCACTTGCCAGGTGCCCCTATAAATAAATCTAATTTATACTGAAGATTCATGGGGATCTTTTGTCATGTGTTACCCATAAAACCTATGTGGTGACATTATTTATGGTTGGACCTACCAGGTAGGCCTCTTAAAATGAATCATTTTTATTTTCAGATTTGGTTGTCAAGTCAAAATCTGGAACTGGCAAAACTCTTGTGTTTTCAATTATTGCATTAGAAATTCTAGATGTTAAAAAGAAGGAGGTTCAAGCTTTAATATTAGTACCAACTAGGGAGATTGCTGTTCAAATAAAGGATGTTTTGAAAGTAATAGGCCAATTTATTGAAGGTATGTACAATATTTAGAACTCGATATCTCCATAGTGCTATAAATACTTTTTACAAAAGTAAAACAAATATTGCTATTTTTCTATATTTTATATATAAAAAAGCTGTATGCAAAAATCAATGACCATGTCAACACAGAAACACTTTGATATAAAGACAAAAGGACTATGGTAACTCAAGATTAACATATTAAACACTTAGCCAAATTTTGAAATTTTTCCTGCTGGGTCAAGCAGAGCCAGAGAGAGCCAGCCCGGACCCAAGGGAAAAAAACTGTATTCCCATGGCCCCTAATTTTTGAAAAAGATCCTCACCTCTAAATGATTTTTTTTTTAAATTGTCCTAGACAAAACATTCTTGGATATAAATTTGTGTTTGGACTTTTTGTGTTTCATGAAAAAATAAGCAACTTTTGTTTTTTTTTGAGATGTATGTCCGTCCGTCCGTCTAATTTTTGTAAACACGATAACTCAAGAACGAAAAATCCGATTGACTTGAAATTTTCAGAAAAAATCAAGTTCTATGAGGGGAAGGTCCCTATTGTTTTTGAAAGTATCCCCCAAAAACAAAAAAGTTATGGGGGTTAAACGAAAAAAGCTGAAAGAAAATTCTGATTAAAGTAACTTGTTCAGGAAAAATTACTTTTATTATAAGGATCAATTCTACCAATTTTGAAATTAAGACCCCAAAAACAAAAAAGTTATGGGGGTTAAACTTAAAAAAAAAAAATAAAAAAACTATGATTTTTATTTTATTTTAATTTTTTTTTGTTTTCAGCAAAAAGAAAAATAAGTATTTGGGAAAATGCAATATACCATTTACTGTGAATAGTATATAATCGAATGCGTAGCATTACATATCTTCACGGCGTGTTTTGTTTTGATTTTAATAATCAGTTTGCATTTATTTTCCGGTGATTATGAAAAAGTAACCCCCAAATGTAAATTTTATGCGCATTCGCCAAAATGAAAAAAAAAATAATAAAACGTCTAAAATGATCAAAATTTGCGTTACGTAATACCAAAACGTTCCCTTATCAGTAAACTACCCTTATCTGTCGACAGTATCTTGCGCCAGAATTGTCAAAATCTGGATGCAGTTACTTGGTCAAGTATCTTGAGCCACACTTGCTCAAGACTTGACAAAAATTGTTACTATGGTCTGTTTCATCAAGCAAGATAATTAAAAATCGGTGAATATTTTCAAAACAGGTTCGAATATTGGATGTGCGCATATACTGCGTAGTTTATTTTATAAAACATAACTATATTCTATACACAAACATACATGTAAAAATATTTACTGTGCGATTTTTAATTACTTGAAAAAACAGACCATAGGGTACTTTTTTCTCTGTGAGGTAGCTGAAAAGTTAAAGTGTCATCCACTGCACTATGGGTATACTTTATTTAGACACTTACTTAGCGATAAAAAAAGCGCCAGGTAATGGAAAATCTGCATTAGGCAGTAATTTTCCACCATATATCGTTTGCTTCTTCTGTATCAATAATTTATATTATTTCTTTTTTTCAGGTTTATCTGTTGAATCTTTCATTGGCGGAACACCTATAGAAACAGACAAAGAAAACTGTAAGAAGTGCCATATAGCAGTAGGAGCCCCTGGAAGAATAAAACACCTAGTAAAAGACGGCCATTTAAAAACAGACAAAGTAAAGTTATTCGTTTTGGATGAAGCAGACAAATTAATGGAGTCAAGTTTTGAAAACGACATAAACGAAATATACAACAGTTTACCGGATAGAAAACAAATGATAACCACTAGCGCCACCTATCCGGACGAGTTGGATGTATTTTTAAGCGAATATATGCTATCACCAACCCACATTTCTGTAGAACTGGAATCACCTTTACTTCTAGGCCTTAAACAATACGTAAAAATATTAAAACCTTGCCACACAACTGTACAACAAGTAAAAATTAAAAATGAACAGTTAATAACTTTGTTGTCAAATGTTTCATTTACTCAATGTCTGGTGTTTTCAAATTTCCAAACAAGGGCTGAAAGTATTAGTAATTTTCTTAATTCTAAAGGTTGGGAGTCGAATTTCATATCTGCAGCTCAAACACAGAGTAAAAGATTGGAAGCTATAGGAAATTTAAAAGAATTTAAATGCAGAATTCTGTTGTCTACCGATTTGACAGCTAGAGGCATAGATGCCGCTAATGTCGATTTGGTCATAAATTATGACGTTCCCGTGGATGCTATGACTTATTTACATCGTATGGGTAGAGCTGGAAGGTATGGCTCGAGTGGTTTATGTATAAGTATGGCTTTTGAGAATAAGGAACTGCCTGAACTCAAAGGAATTTTGGGGACGATAGGAGGTACAAGTTTATCCATGCCCATTTTACCCGAATTAAATGAAAATGAGTCTATTAATCTATTAACGCTAGATGCCAACAAAGTAGAACAAATTTATGGTGTCATAAATGAAACCAACACAAAGGTTATAGATTTTAAAAATGAAGTTATAGATTTAAAGTTAACAAAAAATAAAAAATGTCAAAATAAAAAACAAAAACAAAAAAATAGCCCCAAAAAGATTTCTGACGAAGAAAATGAAGAAACAAGTACACAATCAATTTTGGCATCTTTATCAACAGGAAATATTGATGATGTAAAAAATAAATGTAACAATTTAAAAAATGAGGATTATTTAAATGTTTCTTCAATTGATACTAATTCAATTTTGGCCTCTTTGGCTTCTGGAAATCTAGATTTAGCAAAAAATCAGATTGAATCCAAAAAAGATAAAACTGATATCTCTTCCAATGGGATAAAAAATATTTTGGATTTAACAAAACGGGAAGAAGAATCTTTTTCCCAAAAATTATCCGAAATCAATACTACAGCTCTGCTTAAGTCTTTAGCATCAGAGAAGAAAAATGATGAAACTAATGAAAATGACACTGCTAAAATTTTGGAACAACTTGCACTAGGTAGTTACTACAAAAAAAGAAAAAGACCTGAAGATTCCGCGATTTCACCAAATGCAAATCCCAAAGAAAAATGTAAACCATTGGACAACGTTTTTTCTAAAAATAAAGCTATTCTTAGTGTATCCAAAATGTTGTATGATCAAAAATCTAAGGCAGAAGAAGATGACCTGGATTCTATACAAAAATATTTAACAACTTTGAAACAAGAAGACGTGGAAAATACGCGACTAGAATTAGAAAATGTTGAGGTTAGTACTGATCAAACAGCAAAACGAAATAATGACTGTGAGAAAACAGAAAGTATGGAGAATATATTTAAAATAGGATATGATTATGCTACTAAGAAATCGGCGAAACACTGGCTAGATTGCATACCAGAATCAGAAATACGTAGTTCAGTTGACGTAGTTTTTGATGAAGAAGACGAAGATTATGATGAATATACAGAGGAAAATGATGAGTATGAAATGGAAGAAGACGTTGATGAAAATACAACATCCATATACAGATATCCTCACGAAAATAACCCAGATTACGATTTTATGAAATGGCTTCCAGTAGGAAAAACTAAAATCGATAAAAATACTAATAAAGTAGCAAAAACAGAACTATTTAGGAGGGATGACAGTGAAGTAGCAAAAACAGATTTTTTTAGAAGAGATGAAGCTAGTGGCTCGAGTTATGAACATTTGAGGACGTACTTTGACCAATGCTCAAATAATTTGTGGGAAAATGGTCTCAATTTTGAAAATGTCACTGATTTTGATAATTGGTTTTATAATGATTGGCAGGCTCAAGTCAATTCAGTGAGGGATTTTATCCGGCAAAATATTTATGTAAGTGAAATGAGTAAGTTTCAACAACAGCAGTTTGAGAGTCAGTAATTTTAAGGAAAAATATATATTGTGATAAAATAGTTTTATTATATTTTAAATATCATTAATTTTTTATTTTTGATCAACCCTAGCAGAGAAGAAAGTTATGTTGTTAGGGCAAAAAATATGTCACATACCTACACAATTCGAGATGAATCAAAGTGGCCCTGAGCGATTAATGAGATTGGAGTGGCAGAAAAATCTAACATGGTAGTAGGAGTTTCACTTATTATAGAACCATCGACAGTCTAAAACACGTTTTTGGAAAATAATGTTAGATGAGAGACCATGGTCACTAGGGTGCCCAGGACTTACGGAATTGTTTGAGTCCTACCCCTCAAAATTGTTCCGGCGCTTTTTTAAATAGAAAATGATGTGAAGGGTTTTTGTTTTTTTTTAAGGATATAAACACTTTGACATTGAACGTTTATGGAACAAAAAAGTGTTCCTGCATAATAAAGGAATATTCTCAATATTTTTATGCCCGGCTACAAAAATAAAAGGGATTTTTTTATGGGGTAAAAATGATACATGCGGTTAATAAAGGCTAAAAAAATGCACTTAGATTTTTTTCCAGAGTCCTTTTTTCTAGGGTATTCTTTAATATGTCCGAATTCAGAGTCTATATTTCCTTTTTTAAAAAAAGTACAGGGTGTCCAAAAAAGAATTAAATCTCAATAAAAGTTAAAAAAATGCATTAAATTGCAATAAAATATCAATTTTGTAGCAAATAAATAAAAAAATGTTTAAAAATGCCTTGTAGTATGTTATATTATGTAATAAAACACACTTAATAATTTTTTTTTTTGTTTGAAAAAAAAACTTTAGGACATTTATTTTTAAAAATCTGAAAAAAAAATCCGCAACACCCAGTTATAAAAATAAACACATTTCAAATCAATGTGTACATATTATTATGCTTTCTGGCCAAATATCATCTCTTTTATCGAAATAAAGTGATTTTTTTACATATTATGGGATTTTTGATATTTTTTGACATCCTTTTCTGTTTCTTAAAAAATAAATATCGGGCGTTAAATGGTTCTTATCAATGAATTTCTAAAAAAATTGCCCATGAGAAACATTTCTAAGTAATCTTTTTTGTAGCATAAATAAGCTTTATACGTCAATTTTCGGAATGTTTTTACCCTGGTAAAGCCATTTTTTCATGTAAAAGAGTATTTTTTTTTGAATATTCCCTTATTCAAAAATAATTTCCCTTCCTAAAATCGCCTGATTTCAACATTTTTATATTTAAATATTAATAAAAAGGCTCTCTCTTAAAAAACCGCCGGGCGCGACCTCTAAATATTTCTTTAAAAATCTGAAAAAAATTGAGGGTTGGTTTTTGACCTAAATGAATATTTATAGGGGGTGGGACCCTAAAAAAATCCATTTTTTAATTTTGACTGGGCACCCTATTGGTCACACAAACATGAATTACAAATCGCGTTGCTTGATTCTGATAGGATTTCACATAATTATTCCACATATGTTTCAAATAACTCTCTACCATCTGCAAAACATTATTTTTTTATAAATAAAATCTAATTTGTTTGCTAAATGTGGGAAAAATACAAATTTTACGTAAAAACCAATATTTGGTATTTTTTTTTTGTACTTTTCAAAACGGTTTTTCCTTCATAACTAATTTTTTTCAAATGGCAACCCCCTTGCACGCATCAAACTTTTTGGTGCGCTATTGTAAGGGCTACAAAATGGCGTACTCTTTTTTTCACCTCCACTTTTGCCGGATTAAGCTATTTTTTAATAAACAAAAAATTAATTAATTGAATTTTTTAAGATGTAAAATTGTTTTCTGAATTCAAAAATGCTAAAATATACAGGGGTTGCCATTAAAAAAAATAAAATTGACTTAGTTTCCAGCGAAACCGGAAGGGCAAAAAAAATTGTACGCCATTTTCTAGCCCTTGTTAAGAAATAAAAGCTACAAAAATATTTGCTTTGATCGGGCTGAAAACAATCCCATTTTAGTGGGTGTACATGGATTGAACCTCACCCGGTATACATCTTGGAGGCAATAAGTCGTGTTGCAAAGAAATTATTTTCTCAACCTCGTATCTACGAAAAAAAAATCAATTTTTGGTTCTAAGCACTAAGAAATTTTGTACTTGGTCGCAGTTAACTGGTAACTTATACAAAGTCCAATTAATTACACAGCCACACCAAAAATATCATTTTCCAGATACTAGACCAACGCATTTTTATATTTTCGGGGTAGCTGAAACCGAATCTGACCTCAGAATTGCTTCATCAGGTCACAATTTCTACCCATAAAAACATCTGAATTTAAAAAATATTCGCACACTTTTTTTAAGTGTATAAAAAAATTGTGACCTGATGGAGCAATTCTGAGATCAGATACGGTTTCAGCGACCCCGAAAATATAAAAATGCGTTGATCTAGTATCTGGAAAAAGATTTTTTGTGTGTGTTATTTCAATTACTTTATAAGTGTTGCTGCATCGGATTAAATTCTTGGAGTTTCTACAAGTCATCAGTCCTCACGTACAGAATTAATTTAACTATTTTTTTTTTAAATACTTATTTTTTACATAGATATCACTGGTCGACAAAAAAACACATGCCTACATTTGACTGATATACAGTCATCGGCGAATTTCCAGTGCTCACATAGGCGCCGCGTCGATTCTATCGTTGACGCGAGGTTTTAAATATTTACATTTTTATTTTCTTCGAAAAACACCGATATATTTACATATTTATAGTTAATATGTATATTCAATATTGTTGTGTGTAACAAATTAGTCGTTAAATATTTCGATTTAGTGACCTTTATAAAAATTTCCCTCATAATTCGGCAAAATTATTCTGTAAGCCTATGTTTCTGTGTTTATTTTCAACGTTGACGAGTCATAACTGAATTTATTCCGATTAATGCTGATATATCATTTTCGATGTACTTTTTGATGCTACTCATTTTTAGAAAAAAAAGTTAAATATCATTGTTTTCGGCCCTAAAATTTTTTTTATGAAATAGTTTAAAAGTTTTATAAAACTATTTAAAATCTTATTTGGTGGGTCTTTTATCTTCTATACAAAATTTTATGTGCGTTTTTAGCTAAAATTATTCATATTGTGACCTTTTTTTTTTGTAATAACAGGCTCATTTAGTATACCCTAAAAAGTGTTACGTAATACTTGGACACACCAAAAAATAATTCTGTAGTATAGTTTAAAGGTAGTACTACACTATTTCACGAATAATTTTTGCAATAGTTGGCATGGTTTGGGAAATAACGAGTGTTGAAAACAATGTTAGACCACTTTAGCTTTTTTACTTTTGACGAAAATAGCAGTTTCTAAAATTTATCTATGAAATAGCTTTATACTGGCATTAAAATAATTAAAATTATATTATATTATATGGTTAAGTTTAAGTATAATTTTACACCTACTGTGCCTTCTAAAAACAGGCTCATTTAGTATACTAACACTTTTTAGGGAATATATACCCTAAAAAGTGTTACGTAATACTTGGACATACCCAAAAATAATTCTATAGTATAGTTTAAAGGTAGTACTACACTATTTCACGAATAATTGTTGCAATAGTTGGTATTGTTTGGGAAATAACGAGTTTTGAAAAAAATGTTAGACCACTTTAGCTTTTTTACTTTTGGTTTGGTTTAAGTATAATTTTACACCTACTGTGCCAACTTACCAAAAAAAAATTAACTTTTGTGTGAAAAGAGACTATGAGTTTTTTCCTAGAAAGTGTTGCGTAATAATTGAAGGCATCCAAAACTAAAGTTATTTTATATTTTCTGCCCAAAAAGTTTTGTTTTAAAGGTAAAGTCAAAACGTGTTTTCTTCATTTTCTCCATATTTACATTTTGTTAGTGGTCTACTTTAGCTCCAGCTTCACCATATGTCTAAAAATGCTTTGTAAGGGCTGCAAAGGGCCTCCCATTCATCTACCCCAAATATAAAATATTGAATAGAAGCCCCCAAGTATAGTAAACATTTTATTACAAGCAAGTACCCTGTTATTGTAATGAAAGTATCTACTCTGGTCATAATGCGATTAAGTATCTTGAGTTCAAATCTGATCTATACGGATCTATATCATTACCTAATGGTCATTTTCTAAGGCTACTAGTTAAAAAATAATACGTTACTTTAAGCTATGACAGCAGTATAGTGTCCCTATAGGGATCAAGTTATTAAGTTAGTCTGACGCTTGCTAACTTAAGACCTTGATCTAGTATCCCTAGGTGGCAGTTGTTAGTAAATGTGACCTAAATATAATTTTTTTCGCATTGTTGGATTTGAAAGAAAATTTGCACAGTGGGTGTTAAAAAAAATGTCGTCGGTCTGTCCCTCTGGTTGCAAGCATTATACATTTTGAACGGAATAACAGATTTAAAAAAAATTTCACCAAACGATTTTGAACTTTCCCGAGGGGCTGACCGCGTCTGAAATTTGTACAAAAGAGTTCCTTTTTGCAAAGAGTTCCTCAGAGTTCCTTCGGAGTTCCTCCAGAGTTCCTTGGAAGTTCCTCCTGTGTTCCTTAAGAGTTCCTCTCTGGAAGGGGTAATATTTGGCAAATAAGCCGTAGAAATTACCGCTATGCAAGCAAGCACTACTGCCAATAAGGCACCCTCAAAAAGCTTTGTCCCTGACGGTTTTAACCAAACTTGGCGCCCCTACAAAACTACAAAAGAAGAAATTGGCGCCCAAAGAATACCTTCATGAAAAAAAGCTTTGTCCCTGACGGTTTCTACCAAACTTGGCACCCCTTCAAAACAAAAATTGGCGCCCATAGGTAGGATGTTTTGATAGCATCACCTAAGTACAGGACTTGCGTGGGCTAGTAGTAGAGGGAACCACCGGTTTTAACTGACTTTCAAACCAGTTTTATAGGGAGTGTCCGCTTCACTTATCGCCGGCGCCAATTTTCAATTATTTATTAACTGAAAAAGGCAAATCGGCGCCAGTGAGAATCGACTTGACGCTAGCCGGCTTGTCATGTCCCATTCCTATCCTTAGGTGCCTAACGTTATTCTCACTTTAGATCCGAATGTATGCAGAACATTTAAACCAAATTTATCTAACGTTAGGTCAAGTCTTTCTAACGTCATTTTCTATCAGGGTTGTAGTTTTCAGCACGTGATTAGCATTGGGTTAGGGTAAGGAGCGAAAAAAAATGAAATAGTTAAAAAGTATTTTTAATAATACACAAAAAAAATATATTTTAAAAAATCAAACTTTTAGTCATCATTCACTTTATTAATAATTTAGGTTAGTTACCGGTTTCGATTATCATCGTCAGACTACAAGATTATGGATCTCAATATTTTTGATTTTCGCAATTGGGTAAAAAAATATATCGTAGAACTATAAGTTCCAGAAATATATCGATTTAAGCATGTTGGGTGTAGGGTGCTTGTTTGTTTTGACTGGGCACCCTAGTGTGTACATCCGCCTGGGCGCCAGGGCGTAACGTCGTCACCGCCCTTACATAGTTCTAACTCCACCTCTGTACCTATTACAAGTTACACATGCACGATTGTGGGCGGGTTTTTGTTAGAAATATTTAATAATATAAAATTGAATAATATATTATAATTTATATTTAGTCGCACAACTATCGTCACGCCATAGCTGTTATGTTGGGTAACTATAAAAATCCTTCATGATTTTTGAGCCGGATCTTGCGGTCCGAAACTTTCGGCCCTCCGTGACTTTTTTTGCAAATTAATTCTACAATTAGTTTAGTCAAGTTCAAGTGGGCCGTTGGTCCCCTTGTATTGCCCCATATGATTCACTTCCCTATACTTTTTCTTAAAATTTATTGAATCTTTATTATTCATATTTTTTTTCAGGATTTTATTTATCATAGTTTTTGAATTGGAGGGGACAACCGAGCGATCCTATAAAGGTCCGTTTGGGGGGTTTTGAAGAATTCCAAAAATGACAAATTCTTATACAAGTTATAAGTATATACATTTTTTGAAATAAATCTATTTAATAGTTATTTTTGTACGCACGCCTTATAACGCTTTTGACGGAAAGAAGAGAGCGCGAATGATTCCTCCCCCTTTCGTCGGAGACTTTCTTTCATGCGGAGAACTATATCTGACATAATTACGACAAAAATTTAACTCGCAGGGGGGCGGCCTTTTTTTAGGTTTACCTGGGACGGCCAAAAGCCGAGACGTCCCTGGACAGACCCCGAAATATTAGCTTCTAGTAACTAGTAACTACTCTATGAAGAATTATATAACCAGAACATTCTTTTGAATATGATAACATGGATGAATAAAATTGCAGTTATTAAAAGAAATACTTTAAAATATAATTAAAAATATACCATAGTCTATAATCAATTTAAAATAACACTTGTTGGCTACTCTTTTATCATGTTTAAAGGTAGTTTTATAACGATTATAATAATATATTACTCACTAATAATACGTTGCCATCCTATTATCTTATTTGTATAAAATTTATAAAACAAATATTTCCAAATTAGTATAATTAATGTTATAATACAACGAGGTCCCTGATAGCACAAAAACCTTCTAAGAATATTCTTAAAATAAATAATTACATAATAATAAACATTAAGCATTTTGATCAACTTTTGTCATAGAACTATTAGACTATTGTAGTTATTAGTTTCCGAGATATAGCGATTTCTACCAGTCTAGAAGGGGTATCTGTTTTAGCTTGTGGTTTTGAGTTTGGAGGATTTTTCTTACGAAGACAAACAAAAAACGTTTACGTGCTATTGTCAAGAGTTGGCTAGGTAGCCAATACAGGCTTTACCTAAATTTCATAAAACAATTTTATTATTTATAAATTAGTACCTTGTATTGCATACAGATGTTTTGCACACCAAGCATTTTAGTGTTATTGAAATTAAATAAACTAGGTTTGTCTGTAAAACATCTTGGTATAAATACGGTACATAGATCAAATGATATAATTAGAAAATTAGATTATCAGATTGAATAGCGTAGAGTCGATAGTTGGGTAGTCCCAAAGTGGGCATTGCCCATTGGGCAAAGTAACTCTGACATCTCTGTAACCTAAAGTGGTAAGAACGTGTTTTATAAAGAAGTGTTTCAATGGAGCTCTCTACAACTAGAATTATGAAACAAAAGACGTCTACCCTATCTCTATCTCATTTGTGCTACACTTTCCAGCCAACCAATTAAATACTGTATTTGTTTTTCATACAACAAATAGAGTATTTATTTGATTGGACGGAAAGTGTAGCACTGCGCGGCACGACCGAACATAGCTAATGTGAATCTGTAAAATAAGATAATTCTACTAAAATTTAGATGGCGCCAGTAATTTCTTTAATAAAAATATTATAGTTACACTTTTCGCCCGCCCAAGTAAATATTGTATTTGTTCAACAAAGAACAAATACATAATTTGTTTGGTTGGGTGGAAGTGGGAGTGTATGTATGTATTCTATCCTTTTTGGGTAGAACTTTTGTCCCTGTCTAATCTAACGGGATAAATCGCCATTACCCCAAACCCAAAATCCGCAAAATGAAGAGGAAGCAACATTATTCGGGACACGAACAACCATCATTCGTGACAATATTGTAAACTTTTTTCACAGATTTGGATTCACATCAAATTACCCCCAAAACCGGTGTAGAGGGGTAAAATTTTTCTAAATTAATATTATGGAAAATAACCAATCATACTAACCCTGTAAGTATAAAGTGCTGTAATAATACAAAGGTATCAGATCCAAATGTAAATATATATTTATATTAACGCCATGGCGTGCTTTGAGATAATTTTCCAACCAACTAAGTATCATAAAATTGTTTTATGTTAAATATAAATTATTTATAAAATAAATTTTATTATTGTAGTCAAGTAGGTATTCTATTCCTAGTTTTGATGAAATACGAAGAATACCTTCTAATTTACAAATAATAGTAGTTACTAACAAAACCCTAGTTTTACGAAAATAATTGTTTTAGTATGTTTTTAATATCCAATAAAGAAGAATCTTGATGCCCCATTTTTTTAAATATTTATTTGTTTCCCTTTAGACTCTAAACTACTTAACCCTTTTTTAAAACAATGGTTAGTCTTGATTAAGCTTGTTACACTGATTTTTACAACACTTTAAGTGGTATATCCAAATAAGATTTCCATAAAGGTCTGATAAATATGTAATTGCTTACATATAATATGTGAGCGATAAAGGGGGGGTATAGGGGGGTATTTACCCCCCCAAGAATCTTTATTTGTTATATATTTCTGTTATTTTAAATACAAAATTTAAAAATTAAAATAATACCAGGTGTTTTTTTTGTTTGGGTAGGTGTGCCAAATTTTGTAGAAACGCCCAGGGACAAAGCTCTATTTCGGAGGGCATTTTTTTGGTTTGGTAGGGGCGCCAATTTGTCAATTTTTCACTCAGGGACAATGCTATTTTTTCCGGGAGGGTGTTTTGGTACGGGCGCCAAATTTTGTAGAAACGCTCAGGGACAGTGCTTTTTTTGAAGTTTTGAAGGGTGTTTTACTTTTGTTTTGGTAGGGGCGCCAAATGCAGAAACGCTTAGAAACGCTCATCAGGGATATTTTTTGGACTTTTTTTGGAGGGTGTTTTCCTTTTCTTTGGTAGGGGCGCCCAAATTTTCTAAGGGTGTTTTTTTTTGTAGGGGCGTCAAGGTAGGTGCCAAATTTTGAATGAAAATTTTTTTTTTGGAAAGGAAAAAAAATTAAAAGCTGGAGGCCCCTGGATGCTGAATAGCCCCCCCCCGTAAAAAAAGCAATACAATTTTTTTTCACTAACACAAGACTTTCCTCGGACTAAAAGTAAAAGAATTTAATTTTCAACATACATTAATGGGCAGTCCCAAGCACAAGCTGACAGCTTATTTGTGGCTTCCTATAACTATATAATAACACTATTTAAATTAAATTAAAAAAAAATAGATAAACAGCTCTTTAAGAATATCCCCGCGGGGGTGTCCCATCATCTGTCTTGCAATGTGCATTTCCTTATAAAGACTGGTCACTTCGCCTTCAATTAGCGCAGTACGACACCTGTCTCAAGTTCAATACACCTGCTCCTGGAAGCAGACCTGTATCGGGGGAGGCGGTGGCCTTTATTGACGTTTTAACCATTTTATGAGCAGAGTGCCGATTAGGTGACAATTTGACAAGTGGTACCGGTTTGTGTAGGTAGTGCGAAAAACATAAACCGAAATACTTAAGTATGCCTAATTAGGCATAAATGGGAAGAAAATTGATAGAATGAAAAATATTTAGTTTTTTATTTTTCCTATTTGAGTTGGTTTGTAAGGGTAAAAAAAAATTTACCTCGCAAGCAATTATCTCGAAAATTTTTACCTCGAAAAAAATTACCTCGAACACCGTTAAAAAAGCCCATTACCCCGCACAGAAATTACCTCGAAAGGACATTACCTCGAAAGAAAATACCTCGAACGGCATTACCTCGCATAAAAAATTACCTCTAAAATACATAATTTTTTAAAAATTATAAAAAAAACTAAAACAAAATTTTTTTAAAAAAAGAAGGAAAATTTGACAGCAATAAATTTATTATTATTTATTAGTTAGCAATAATATTGATATGTTATACAAAAAGAAAGTATTTGAAATCAGAAATAATCAAAAAGCTGTCAATAAATCTACAGCAACATTTTTTATAAAACAAAATAAATAATTAACAATAAATGTTATTTCTTTGCAAGCAATTTTACCATATTTTCCTTTCCAAAAAAACCTGTCTTGGTACTCACGATCTTTATAATATAAAAAGTTTTTATACACCGCTAATTTATGTTTTGCGAACTCTCGATATAGGTTAATCGATTAATTTTTAATTATTTACTAAAACTAAAAGCTTATAAATGCCCGTAAATTAAAATTTAATCAATAATGTCCCTTCGAGGTAAATTTTTTCGAGGTAAGGTCTTTTCGAGGTAATGTCCTTTCTAGGTAAATTATTTCGAGGTATTTTTTTCGAGGTATTTGCTTTCGAGGTAAAGACCGGCTTCCGGTTTGTAAGTATTTTAGGCCCATAAGCACACGCTTTGTTTTGTTCTTGGGTTGGCAACAGGACAAGTGAGCATTACTTATTTTTTAAGAACTAATAAAGGACATAGCACAACTTATAGGGATTCCCCGGCCCTTCGTGAAATTCGCTAAATATTTTATATGATTTACTTGATGCGTTTTTTAAAAGAAATTTGAACTTTTTAAACACATTGTATGTACAGTTTACCATGCCTTCTACTTAAGTATTTATATGGGGAGTTAGGGCAAAAATATTTTTTAATCTTCCTAAAAAAAACTATACACATAAAGTCCAAACCACCGGCTTTAATTGACTTTCGAACCAATTTATAGGAAGTGTCCGCTTCACTTACTCCTTCGCCAACCATACATTGTATGTACATTGTATGTACATTGTATGTACATTGTATGTACATTGTATGTACATTGTATGTACATTGTATGTAAATTGTATGTACATTGTATGTACATTGTATGTACATTTTATGTCATACAATATGTTTAAAACCTTCCTATTCTTAAAAAAAAGCCATAGACTAAATCATATAAGATATTTAGCGAATTTTACCGAGAGCCAGGGCCATCCTATAAGTTGCGCCATGTCCTTTACATCATCACGTTTATTACAGTTTTGCCAATTTTTTTTCTTTTTTTATAGAAACCACTCAAACAGAAAAAATAGTATAACATACTCGTTTCATTATACTATTCGAGATCAATTGCCAAATTTTAATATAAACCAAATTTGAGAATATTCCTAATAAACGACGTAGAGAAAAAATCCGAGGTACGATCGAAAATCTAAGATTTTTTTTGCTGGCCCTAGTGATCAGTATGATGCTAGCAAATTTTAAAACGTACCTATTATACTATATACCTACATATAGGTAAAACTAAAAAGCCTATTCACAGGCTCGCATAAGAACATAAAACATAACAATGCGATGCCGTGATTGGCTTGATGTGCCCCCATGTATCTTCTAAGCCAATATCGGCGCCGCATTCTTATGTTTTATGTTCTTATGCAAGCTTCTGAATAGGCCTTAAATGACCATCCTTTTCACCAAACTTCGAAAGACTTAATTAATTAATTTTATGAATTTCATTATCCATTTTATATTCCTATAATAATTAAAATTAAAATTTTTTTAATAATTTCTATTCAACAATTTTAAACACTAATTGGACAGGTTTAAAAATTATTGACCGGAAATGGTAATATCTAATATTTTATCTTTTTTATTTATGTTTATGACCTATTGTAAAACTATCAACAGAGGTTCAGTGGTATAAATTTAAAAAAAAGACATAATAGTTTTAAACTTTAAATAAATTAGTTTTAATTACGGAAATATTCATGGCACTTACATTTTTTTATCCATTCTGGAAGACTGTCCATTTTTAATGATACATTTTTTTATTTTATTGGCCGCAATTTTTTTCCCAAAAGCTAACTTTTGCGTAAACTTCAAAATTAAATTAAATGCTCCTAGTAGTTGTCTACATCTAGCAATAGATGGTGCACAAGTCTATATCAATCTAATGGCTATATTCCTTTTGCGAGTAAAGTCTAAAACCGTTTTCTTAATCAGCGTGCAGAGTTGACCCTTGGTACTGAAGAGGGCCAGCATCTCGAAACTGTCAGTCTACCAATATCACTCTGTACGATGATTAGAAAATAGATTGATGGAATAATAAATTAAATGCATTATAAACGTTTGGGTCTGATGCTTGAATAAGCCCATAATATTATAGTGTGGGCAGGGCCACAGAACTGAAGGACCTTAAGTTCTGTGGGCAGGGCCGGCCTTTGCATTTCAGCGCCCTGAACTTGGCGCCCCTGCAAAAAAAAAAACCCTAAAAAAAAACTTTGTCCCTGACGGTTTCAACCAACACTTGGCGCCCCTATAAAACTGCAAAAATAAAAATTGGGGCACAAAAAATACCCTCGCGAAAAAACGACTGACGGTTTCTGCCGAACTTGGTGCCTTTACAAAATAAAATTTGGCGCCCAAAAAGATACCCTCACAAAAAAAACTTCGTCCCTGAAGGTTTCTAACAAAACTTGGCGCCCCTAGCAAAAAAAAACACTCTCGAAAAAAAAGCTCAGGCTATTAAAACGCCCCTCGGCGGCGCCCCTCTAGACTCGCACCCTGAATCGGGTTCACTTGATTAATACAAAATGAATAATTGGGCTTAGTCGGCGAGCAGCGGACTGATTTTTATACAGGTGGGCGCATTGGGGTTCTGGGGATTAAATAACACAAATTTACCTAAGATGTCGGCGGGTTTTCTTCCTGATCGATAAGTTCTTCCTGGCTCGTTTGTGCTACCGGGAAAGGACTGGATAGGCACAATGATAAGCACAAAACCAAAGTGTGGGTCCCATTACTTAAACCCGTAATAATACGTATTAAGTAGTACTTAAATTTTCTAGGGCCGCCCTTGCCCTTAGTTATTTAAATCCTAGCTAGAGAATTATATCACATAATCAGCTAATTTACATTTAAATATCTTTTAATTTTAATATTTCACAACATTGTTATAACGCTATTAACAAGATTATTTCCCGATACATAAAATTAATTTTAGAAGAATTATTGTGTTAATTCTATGAATATTATGATTATATTATTAAAGTTATAAAGTTAATGTTGCTTGTCGATTATTATAAATAAATTTAAATTTTAAACGACTGGAGGGTATATATTTTAGTCTCTTGTAGATCTTATATATATATATAGTACCTATATGCACTAAATAGGTTTGCGTCGAGGTGCTTTTTTATTTTTTCCAACGACCTAGTAAGTAGCTATGGTCGGTTTCATCAAGCAAGAGAGTAAATTTTTTAATTTGCACAGATTCGAATATTGGATGTGCGAATATACTGCGTAGTTTATTTTATAAAACATAACTATATTCTATACACAAACATATATTATTCAAACCTGTTGTAATAGCTATTTTGAGGCCCTTTTTCGCACTCGATTGCATTTGCCTGAACGACGCGTAGCCTCTTTACGCATGCGTTAGGAACAATACTTTTCCTACGAGCAGGGTTGAAATAAAATATACTTTTATCAAATAAATCGAAATAAATGTTATTTTTATAATTTTTCAATAAGAAAATCAATTAACAGGTAAAAAATTTAACAAGAATAACACTACGCAATTAAGAAATTATTCAATATTTATGGGTGCGGAAAAGGCTTTCTTTCCACACCTATAAGAGTGATCTTAATTAATTAAAATAATGTTCCTTTAAACTAAAAAAATATAAAATTAATGTGAAATATCAGAAAAAAAATAAAAATAATAATTTTTACATTTTAAATAAAATTTAAATCTGTGATAAATGTAAGCTTTAAAAACTAAATTTGATATGCACCTACTTTATTTGAAAATAAAAATAAATGAATAAACTCTTGTATATATTCTTTTAATAAAAAACAACTTTTTCTGCAAAATGTGAGCTTAAAACAATCAAAATTGGTTTGGACTTTTTTTTAAGTGTACTTATTACGTATTTTTCCTATTTTAGTCAACCCTGAGAATGTTTACAAAGAATAAACGATACTGTCGGTTTAGTTAACAAAGTTTTTGGCGTTGTTTTCTTTTTGGCCTATATCCCACAACTCAACCAATTTTTTAAATATTTGAGGTTACCAGTTTTTAATTAATGAAATTAGACCCCCCTATATGTATGTACTTAGTGTATTGTACTGTTAGTAGTAGTACTTCCAAATACAATAACATACAATGGCATAGCTCTTTAAAAAGAGCTAGGTCCCATGTCAAATTATAATACATAACTTAAAGTAAAGGTTCTCCCATATATGCTTATAGTTCTCCGCATGAAAAAAAGTCTCCGACGAAAGGGAGAGGAATTATTCGCGCTCTCTTCTTTCCGTCAAGAGCGTTATAAGGCGTGGGTGCCTACAACGGGCCTCCCACTTGCACACACATTCCAGACATATTTCCCGTAGCCACAGATCCGTGCGTGAAACTTTATATGCATATTTAAATGCATATATGAGCTTATAAGCGCCTATGTTAACAATAAAAATAAAATTATTTATAAATATGACTGCAACATAATATAATTAAATTTCATTTAATTTCCATTAAATGTGATAAATTTTAAACAGTTAATGCAGAGGTATGCAGATTTTCCTGAAATTGTGTGTTTCAGTGCAATTCATCAAGTTGCCTGTGACAGTCCAGTGGCGTGTTTGTGTGACGGAAATAATTTACTTTATAAACGGGCCCGTTGCGACTGCAGTTTTAAACTTAATCCACCTACACGCAGAAAAAAAATATCTTGTTTTCTAATTCTGGGTTTACATTCAGGTTGCACTTGTACGCGGCTTTGTTGCTCTGCAGCGTTAACAGTAGATGCTGAAGCAGCTACAAAACACCCCCCCTAAGCACAAAACACTTTTAAGAATATGCTTAGAAAAAAAAATATTAAGTTTTGAAAAAGAACCACTAGCAGAGAATATATATTGAAGAAGAAGCGGCTGGATGAATATAACTACAAGAGAAAATAATTAATGTACACTCTAAATTTTTCCGCCAATCTTTCAGTAGTATTAACTGTCATAATTAAAGCAAATTCACTATGTCAGAACGTGAATTTACAATATTTATTAAAATTAATCTCAATATTACTCGGTTTAGTAAAAACTCAGCTCATTTCCTGTCGCATTCTAAATTTGTCCGTATATCTTTCAGTAGTATTAACTAATTAAAGCAGATTCACTATGTCAGAATGTGAATTTACAATATTTATTAAATTAACCTCAATATTACCCTGTTTAGTAAAATCTCAGCTCTTTTCCTGTCGCACCCTAAATTTGTCTTTCAATTTTTCAGTAGTATTAACTCTAATAATTAAAGCAAATTCACCATGTCAAAATGTGAATTTACAATATTTATTAAATTAACCTCAATAGTACTCGGTTTAGCTCTTACAATAATTTTGCATTAAAATTCATGCATGTGGTCCAAAAACTTTTATAATATTGGTTGAAAATTATAGTAATTATAGCTTTCATTCTACAAAAGATAGCAGTAAAATTACCATAATAAAAATTCACATTTTTACAGATAACAGTGAATTTACAGTACTGATTTAAATTTACCACTTTCTTTGTTGGTAACATATTTTTATTTACAGTGTAAACTTCATACCTATGATTTGGAATATTTGAAACAATTTAATGGAGAGTCCCTAGCACAAGTCAAAAGATTATGTGGGGCTCTCCATGACACTGTTATTAAATAAATAAATAAATAATAATAATAATAATAATAATAATAATAATAATAATAATAATAATAATAAATATTGGGAATGTTGTATGATTCTAAGAATATACCCTGTTTTACGGAGAATATTCTTAGAAGGTTTCAGGATATTCAATAAATTTTGTTTTAATCATGCAAAAGCTTCTATGATCATTCTAAAAAACATCTTGCAGAATATGCTCAGCATAGGGAAAGGTTATACAAACACAAGTTAACCGAATTTTAAATATTTTCTATTATTTATATATATAAGCTTCTAAGAATGTTCTCTCTAGATACTGAACAATCGAGACAAGAAGTTCCGTTTCTAGGCTCTTGTAAAACTCGATTTTAAATTCTTATTACATGGCCACCTTTTTGTGTATGACGTGAAGTCACTTTTATATTTAAAAATACACTTAATTTTTAATGACAAATATTTTAACATAATTTTCCGATGTTAACGCGCCTTCGCCAAAATTGCAAATGCCTATTTTATTAAATTAAAATTTATTAAATTAGGATAACCCAAAGGTCCATAGGTAAGTCAATTTAACCATAAATCTATTACCAAACTGGTTCGAAAGTCAGTATAAGCCGGTGGTTCCCTCTACTACTAGCCCACACAAGCCCTGGACTTAGGGCATGCTTAATTAAGTAGAATAGTACGAGGTTAAACAAACATGTAATGTAATAGCCCCAAATATATGACTATAAAATAACTATTTATTAAATATCAATAAATTGTATATTCATGGTAAATAGATTAAACCTTATAAACAAATAACACAGGTCTACAAAATAAAAAAAAGGTATATTGTCCTCAGGGAGAGAACTATTAATTCTTATAGATTTTGAGGCTCTGAATTCAAATCTAATGTCAAATTAAATATCTACTGGCTGGTTTTTTAACTAGACTCAAAAAATGAGGAAAAATACTCAAAAATCTCATTTAAAATAATTTCTCGCATATTTTTTAAAGAATTTGACTTGTTTTCAACTTTTCCTATGAATTTTAAGTCGCTGAATAAGAATCCAATATCCAAATAGCACCGTAATAAACTTTTTTTTCTGTGTTTGGAAAATGAGTGAAAATACTCAAAATTCACATTTTATAATGAAATGTAGGTATATTATTCTAAATAAGTTCATGTGAAGAAGTACATGTTAAACTACTGTTATCTATTTTGAGCTGCGGAGATCGAATCAGACGTCAAATAATACCAAAACATGTTAACTTTTCTTCTAGGTTCAAAAAATGAGTGAAAACATTAACTTTTTAAGTCTAGTTGAAAAACCATTCGGTAGATTTCAAATTTGATATTATTTAAACTGCCTCAAAATACATTAGAATAGATGGGACTCAATCCCAGGACATTAATTTTTGTTATTCGAAATTAACCGGATTTGAAAATAATATGTAAGATTGTTCTGTGTTTCACTCGTTTTTTGAGTCTAGAAGAAAAGTTAACAGGTTTTGGTATTATTTGACGTCTGATTCGATCTGAGCAGCTCAAAATACATAACAGTAGCTTGAAATCTGCTTCTCCACATGAACTTGTTTAAAAAAATATGAATTTTGAGTAATTTTACTCATTTTCCAAAAACAAAAAAAGTTTATTACGGTGCTGTTATTGGATTTGCCGACTCAAAATTTATAAGAAAAGTCGAAAACAAGATATATTCTTTAGAAAATGTGCCAGAAACAATTTTAAATATGAGATTTTTGAGTATTTTCATTCATTTTTTGAGTTTAGTTAAAAAACCAGCCAGTAGATTATAAATTTGACATTAGATTTGAATTTGGCTCCTCAAACTCTATAAGATTGGATAGGTCTCTACCTCAGTACAATATACTATAAATGGTCTACTGACAATTAAAAATGATAATTATCATTTACTTAATAAATTTTATTAATCACAATTAAACGTCTATTTACCATAATAATAGGACCATCTTATTAAACGTTTTGTGGGCTCCTTCATCCCTTTTTTAGAAAAAAATTAATAAACAAATAATTGGTATATTTGACAATTAAAACCAGGCCCGTAACTGGGGGGTGCTAGGGGGTGCTCAGTACCCCTGGCATGATTTTGAGCACCCCCTGGCAAAATAATCGCTAAGCCCCCCACAGGGAGTGCTCAAGTCTAGTTGGTAAATCTGAGTGGCATATTTCGTAAAATTTATGTTGGAAAAATTGAGGGGTAAAGGGAAACGGGTCAGTCAATTGTTTACTTGGGAAAATTTGGAAAGGTTGGGAGGTAAGGACCTTTTTTTAAGTCATCAAAATTTTACGGTCGGGGGTAATAAAGCTTTTTTTGAGTTGGGAATTTTTCAGAGGTGAAGACCTTTTTTTTTAGTCAGCAAAATTTTAGGGTCAGGGGTAAAAAAAGCTGTTTTTTTGATTTGGAAAATTTCTCAATTTTTAAATTTTTAGTTGAGAAATATTTGCTCCCTAAAATGCTTAGGAGCACCACTGAAAAAAATTATAATAATATAAAAATTATAAAAATTTTCTGTCAGGGGGTGCTCAGCACCCATGGATTTTTTTCCAGTTACGGGCCTGATTAAAACTAAGTATTTAACTAGAGCACTAGATAGGTAGGTTTGTTTAGGTTTTTTAGGGGGTAGGTGGGTTTAAGTGGTTCCGCAGGTGTAGTGTGTAAACTATCCACATACCCCAACAAACCTGCCTATCTAGTGCTCTATATTTAACGAGGTATTTAATAAATCTTCGGCTCTCCTTTGACCGAGGATCTACCCGTCCTGGGCCCGCCACTAAGTCCATCCAATATAAATATTAAAAACTAAGATTTAATAATTAATTACATTGTTTTATTTCTGGAAATGTGCAATATGAGTTATTAATATAATATTCTAAATGATCTAGATATATCACAATGAAACACCAAACCAGCAATTATTATTTATAATTATTTTTTTGTGATTAAAACGATTAAAAACGTAAAAACCTGGCTGTAATAAATTTCAAATAAATTAATTAGATTGCATCTTTTTGTTTTGAATTATTATTTTACTCTTCACAGCACGCAGTGCTTGAAGAGCATTATACGATGGGTTTCAAATTTCAAAATTCGTTAAAAATTAGTAGTTTTAAATTACCCTAGATTAACATTTTTTTATATACAAAATTTAATTTAATTTAATGCTTTTTACAGAACTTAAAAAATAGGCACCCTATATAAAATGACAATTAATGTCATTAATTTAAACCGGAAGTTTAATGTCACTTTATTTAGGGTCCCTACAAAAAAGTTGTTTAAAACAACTATAATTTTTTTCCATACGTGCGTCAGTATGTCACAATTTCATTCTTGAGTTATAGTGTTGTGTACGGAATATCTCCGATTAGAAAATTTCAGCAAAAATCAAGTTTTTTGAGATCTGGAACCCTATTGTTAAAAAAACAAATCCTAAAAAAATAAAAAAGGAGGCGCGAATTTACAAAGCAATAATAAAAGTAGAAGAACAAGTCTAACAAATCCCAAATTTTTAAAAAACGTTAATTTCTTAGAAATATTCATATCATATCATATTGTCACGAATTTGGGGATCTTCGTGTCACGAATAATGGTCTGGGGTTTATGTAATGGAGCTCTCTACAACTAGAATTATGAAACAAAAGACGTCTACCCTATCTCTATCTCATTTGTGCTACACTTTCCAGCCTACCAAATAAATACTGTATTTGTTTTGCATACAACAAATACAGTATTTATTTGGTTGGCCGGAAAGTGTAGCAGTGAGCGGCACGAACGAACATAGCTAATGTGAATCTGTAGAATAAGATAATTCTACTAAAATTTAGATGGCGCCAGTAATTTCTTTAATATAGTTACACTTTTCGCCCGGCCAAGTAAATATTGTATTTGTTCAACAAAGAACAAATACAGAATTTGTTTGGTTGGGTGGAAGTGGGAGTGTATGTATGTATTATATCCTTTTTGGGTAGAACTTTTGTCCCTGTCTAATCTAACGGGAGAAATCTCAATTGAAACACTTCTTTATAATACACGTTCTTAGCACTTTAGGTTACAGAGATGTCAGAGTTACTTGCCCAATGGGCACTGCCTACTTTGGGACTACCCAACTATCGACTCTACGCTATTCAATCTGATAATTATAATCTAATTTTCTAATTCTAATTCTAATTTGATCTAAGTATCGTATTTATACTAAGATGTTTTACAAACAAACCTAGTTTATTTAATTTCAATAACACTAAAATGCTTGGTGTGCAAAACAAGGTTTAGTACCTTGTATATTTATAAATAATAAAATTGTTTTATGAAATTTAGGTAAAGCCTATATGGCTACCTAGCCAACTCTTGACAATATCATATCAATTAAAAATCATCGGGGTTTATATTGGAAAAACGGTAGGCATTGAAATTGTCTTATGGGAATTTATTGCGATATCAAGAAGGAATTTTTATTCTTACATAATGGTAACGCCTGTGCGGTCATTCCGCCCAAACCGCACCACAGCATAAAAAATTAAATATTATTATTATATTTTTATTTAGATATTGGGTAGGGTTATAGTTTAAAATTCATCCAGCATGTCCAAAACTGTTGTGGTAAAATACTAGGTCCAAAAAAACTTGTAAAATACCCAAAATTAAAAGTTTAGGTCCCTTAAACGACCCCTAAATGAACCACAACTGCAACTTTTTTTTTGTAGTATATTGCTCTATAGAAGAATAGTTTAACTTATAGGTATTTTTCCCAAATTCAATTTGAAATTTGGTAAAAACCCTCAGGTAACGTATGTAACAAATTTGGTAACGTGCGAAACAACTTAACAATAATTTCTGAAAATCATATTTATTTATTATTAGAAAGTAAATCTTTCACAAATTAAGCAAACATAATTAAAAAAACAATCAATTAAGATTAGCAGATTTTCATTATCATTTACTTAATTGCATAAGTGTACTTCCAAGTTTTGTAACATACGAAACGCGCATATAAGCTGCATCACTTTTATTGCCTAATTGATTATTAAATTTATACGTAAACTAAAAGATGTAAATAAGTACCTGTAAGGATTAAAACCTGAAATACAAATGAATGAACTATCGAGTATTTTTCTGAGACCTAAATTAAGGTGTACGAATATAACGTATGTAACGACGGAATGACCCTATGGCCTATGGCCTACGTGAGAAAAACTACTACAAAAATCGTAACAAAAATCGTGACAAAATGGTGAAAAATTGTGAGGAAAATCCCAACAAAAATCGTGACAATTGTGACCAAAATCGTGACAAAATCGTGAGAAATCGTGAAAAAAATCCCAAGAAAAATCGTACAATTGTGACAAAATCGTGAAAAAATCCCAATAAAAATTGTGACAATTGTGACAAAAATTCATGGGTTTCGAGCCATAATGCCAAAAAAAAAACATTTGGAAAAGTTATAGGGTGGTCATTTTTAATAATGTTTAAAATATTAATTGCGCACATGAGCTAAAGCTAAAGCTAAATCAGAAGAAAAAATTTAATAACATGCCCTACTCATAAAATTAGCTTCTTTGAGAGATCTTTTTCATATAATATCTGTAAGATATACAATACGACTTTAGAGGAATTGAAACAATACTCTGTAAGCAAATAGAAAGCAAATTTAAGAAGAATGTTATTTAGTGATATTTTAAAATATGTTTAATATATATTTAATAACATTGAGCAACATTGACTGGGTTAAAATTAATATTTTGAATTCAAACTTATCATATTTTTCTATTTTTTATTTTTTGTTTATTTTTTTAGCATGTAGTTAGGTATAGAAATTTTAGGGTTAAGTTGAAGAACAGCTTCCTGAACTTCACCCTTTGCTATATTTTGATTTTAGAAATTTTGTATTCATGTACAACTAACCCTCTAGCAATAAAGCTACCTTTATTATTATTATTATTATTATTATTATTATTATTATTATTATTATTATTATTATTATAAAACGCAATATACTATCCACTGTAAAAATCATATAATTACTATCAATATAATGTTAAAAGTATACTTAGGAATGCGAAGCATTACATATCTTCACGGCTTCTTTTTGAGTTATTATTTAAAATGTTTATTACTCTTTTTCTGATACTGATTTCATCTAAACTATTAAATTACTAAATTAAAATGTGTAAATTATAGTATATCTTTCTTTTATCTGTATCTGTCTTTTTGTTTGAGCTAATTTTTTACGAAAGATTAAATCTGAAAAGTTTCAATTACATACAGCACACTGAAAACAAAAAGATATGACATGCAATGTTTATTCATACAGGGTGCACGTTTTTCGACCTCAAGCATGGGTTATTATAAGAAATACAAGATCGGTTAAATTGGAAAAAAGTTGAGCATTTTTATGCTAAGCAATAATTTGAAAGAAAATTTCACCTGACATTTTTTGTTTTTTTAATTATCGCAAAAAAATTGAAATCTCGAATTTCGTTTTTATTTTTATAAAAATGAGCACCTTTTTTCTAATTTAACCGATCCTGTATCTCTTATAATAACCGAGATAGGGAATATATTCTCTTATGTTAAGGACAGAAAATTAAAATTTTAATCAAAATAATATAAAAGTTCATTAAATACCTACTCCATTTATCTGTCATTGAATGTTTTTTTTATTTTCAAAAAAGATTTTAAAAAAATGTATTTTTTTATTTTGAAACTTTTTTTTATTTTTTTTTTGAAAAATATTTTTGGGAAAATGCAATATACCATTTACTGTGAACAGTATATAATGAAATGCTTAGCATTACATATATCTTCACGGCTTGTTTTATATAAAAAGCCTTAAAAAATTGTAACAAAACTAAGCCGGTACAACTATGACGATGTGACATATCCACATAGGTAGAGAATATATAGAGGAAATAAACATTTGCGCAGGGTTCTGCGCTGCTTAACCACAATAGATAGAAAATTGACATAATAATTTTTATAAAAACAAATAAATTTCCAATATTTTGCTACAAATTTTAATAAGAACACTCAAAGACAGCATAAATTTACATTCAAACCGTTTAAATGCAAGCAAACGTAAATTTACATGGGTAGGAAGGAGGTCCGACAACGCTGCACTCTGTCATTTTGTTATGAAATCGAATAATTGGTGATATTTTTTTTGTGGCGTTGTATGTGGTATTTACGTGTCTTTATAGTTTTATTTTGTTTATAGTGTTAAAATATTTAACTTAAAAATGACTTGTTTTGTAAAGACTTGTAAAAATGTGAAAAATCTTTTTGAGGTTTTGTTTTTGTTTACAAAATTTGACGTTTGAAGGTAAAAATGGCGGACTAAATTTTACACACCTACTGTGTTTGGGGCCGGTGCGCATAAGGTCCACACTAGTAGGACTTTTTTTTTTAATTAGCTAAAAGTACTCACTTTTACAAGTATTTTCGTGAAAAAAAATTTGCGGAATATTCGTAAATAAACCAGAAATTAATTTTTTAAAAGTGCAAAAATCAAACGAATTTAACCTTAAAAAGTACGTAATGAGGTGCGATGTTGCCAGATTGGGCAAATTTTCCACATTTCAATGTATTATTGTTATAGTGCGAAGTTGAGGTATTATTTTACCACCTGCACCGCTTTTTGTAGAGTCAAGTATATACGTAGTACGTTACTGCAGTTAGTGCAACTACTTGACTGGGTTAATAGAATCAATACTTCTGCTTCGCTCTATAATTATTGTAAATAAAAGCCAATTTCATAAAAAAATAGGTACAAAACAAACGTTAAGGCAAACCAACGTTGCCGATTAAAAAAAACACACACAAACCAGCAAACTACCAAAAAAACCAACGTTAACGTAAACCAACGTTTCCCATTAAAAAAAAAAAAGACCAAACCAGCAAACTACCAAACAAACCAACGTTAAGGTAAACCAACGTTAAGGTAAACCAGCGTTGCCCATTAAAAAAAATAAATAAATCTTCATCACTTGATTGTAATAATCTCCAGATATCATTACTATTATTAATATCCATTATATCGAAAAAAGGAAACAAACGTAAAAATAATAAAAATACCCGCCAAACTATATCTAACTTCAAAATAAACGTGACAACGCAGCAGTATAAGTTTAACCCAATACGCCATCTGTTGGAATTTTTCGTAAAGACTGTAATAAATTACAGTCAACCAGTTATATACTGAATAGAAATAATAAAAGCTAACTTTATACACATAACAAACTTTTTTTGGTCAACTGCAAACATATACTATCATAGAAATTCGCGAGTATTTTAACAATTATTGCTTATAAACATTTTAACCAAAAAAACTGGATTTTCCGCACCAAATTATATTCAAAATAGTCAGTTTTAGTAATAAAACCCTAAATCAGTGCAAAAATATTGTTAATTTTTGTGGACCTTATGCGCACCGTAACCTCGACCGTAACCCTGTGTTTTTGTCTTTATCTAATACCCACTATAGCTTCTCTACCTATGTGGACATATCCAATGATTGGTTAAACATGCGGTATATCATGATGATGTAACGATAAACAAAAATAACGTTAATTTCTCGATAATTATGGCTTTAACACAACTACTTGACTCAAGTAACTACCTGTTTGTAATAAAATTATGTTTTTATTAAATCTAAAATTTACTCAGTGACTATTATTAGAGACTATTAATTCTCTTGTAAATGGATACTTGAATAGATAGATATCCATCAATATTTACTTACAAATTTTAATAATAGGTAAAAGGTGGACTTACACAAGGAAAGGACCTTGTATAAAACTTTTCTCAAATATTATACTATTTTCTTCAAGCATACTAAAATGTTTATATTTTATAAATGAACACACTAGTTAGAAGTGATTTTTTACAGTAAAAAAAATGAGTTCATTGTTGTACGCCGTAAAAAAAGGTTAGTTAGCAAAACCACCACTGGCTGCAGCACTCTTTGACTTTGATGACAGTCATACTTCAAACTTGTTTATTTATTATTTAAACAGGTCGTGAAATTGATTAAAAATGATTGAAGAAGAATATATGGTTTATACACCTACAAATCTCTCCGAAATTGTAAATGCTACATTAGACAAGTTACCATCGAAATTGCGAAAAGTGTACGATTTAGCCTACGAAAAAAAAATTAAAATGAGCTAAGAAAGTTTTAAGTTTATTTCGAAAGGGTTCTATTGGCCTATGTTAATAAAAAAAACATACTTTATTACTGAATAAATTAAATTCAAAAATTAATATATAAAAAAAAATATATATAGGATGCTTGAAGAAAAAATAGTATGTTTCACTCAGAGGAAAAGTGCTTTTTCTACTTGTCTGTAGTTTCCGAACTCCGCTTCGCGTCGTCAAACGTAAATTCTACAGACTAGTAAAAAAAGCTTCACGTGTTACGAGTATTTATTCGTTGTTGCAAAAAAAAAGATTCTTTAATTTTAAAGTGAAGAAAAAAATATTCTTATTCATTTTCCAAAATTTCAAATCAATAGCCTTTTTGGATATTAAATACGATTAAAAAAACCAAAGGCCTTCATGACCGAAATGAAGTTTGAACTACTCAAAACCGAGGGGGTAAACCGCTGACAAAATTTTGTACACTCGAATTTCTTTTGGGAGGAAATCTTCAAAGATTTCCCCCAAATTACCTCCAAAGATCACCTTGAGATTCCAAAGATTACCTCGAGTTTCTAAGATTTTTTCCGAAAAGTAGAAAATCTTTAAGGACTTCCTTCAGATTACCTCGTAACCTTCAAAGATTTACTCCAGATTACCTCCAATTTGTACACCTGAATTGAGTGGTGACCAGGGGCGGATTTATTTCATTTTAAGGAAAAAAATTGCGCTTTCACCAAAAATATAATTTTGAAGGTATTTCTATGCTAACATATCTCGCTCGGGGGGGGGGGGGGCATGGTCCCCATGGCCCCTCCCCTAAATTCGCCCATGGTGGTGACCGCTTGGCATCAAAATTAAATTATAAACAAATATCAAGGTACCTACCAAATAACGCATCGAAACGGTAAATAGATGTATGATAAATAAGCTAAAGAAAAAATTAAAACCAAACTCAATACATTGGTTTAAATTGAATTTAATTGGGTATGTTGCCTAAAGGCAACAAGGGGCCATAGAGATATACATTTCAAATTCTGAGATTTAATTATCAAGCAAGCCGTGAAGATATGTAATGCTATGCATTCCATTATATATTATTCACAGTAAATGGTATATTGCATTTTCCCAAATATTAAAAAATATATATTTTTTAAAAAAAATAAAGAAAGACCTTTTTTTAAAAAACGAAACACTAAAACAAATTAAAAAAAAATTAAAAAAAAAATTCGAAAAAAATTTTCAAAAATTTTATTTTTTTTATAATTTTCTCTTTGCGAAAAACAAAAAAAATATATATATATTTTTTGAAAATTATAGTTTTTTATTTTTAAAAGAAGTTTAACCCCCATAACTTTTTTGTTTTTGGAGGGATTACTTTGAAAAGGAATCTTCCCCTCATAGAGAAAATTGCGAGTCGATCGGATAATTCGTTCTGGAGTTATCGTGTCTACAAAAATCGTGACATCGGACAGACAGACGGACATTTTCAAAGTTTCTTATTTTTTCATGAAACACATCTATCCAAAAATTTTTAGTCTAGTACTTTTTTTAACGATTTTGGTAAATTCGAAACTACCGTATAATATTATTCTAGCGCAGGCGCTGTAAATATAATAATCCGGTAGGCAAAAAGGCCTTTCCTTTTTGGGCGTAAGTAAACGCATGTTGAAATGCCTCCTGGGTATGTATTCTCGGGCTCGAGAGAACGCATTCCCGGGAGAAAGGTAGTGTGGGTTGCATATTCTTTCTCTCGAAACGCAAAACTACTTATTCTTGAACTTCACTTCGCACGAAAATCGAGGAACTTTACTTCTACTACTCGGGAGCCTGAGAAGCGAGCGTTCACGGATATTTTGACATAAAAGTTAGTCGCGCGCATTTAAATATAACCCTATTTTGGCTTTGGTTTTGTGTTATTATTTTGAATACCGTTTTATTTTATAATAGTTAATGAAAGAAGCTTTTTTATATTTAGAAATTATTATACATATAATAATAATAATAATAATAACATAACGATGGACGATTTGGAAATTGTGTGGGCTGTTGCCCTTTTGGGAGATCTGGAAGATGCGGAAAACCAAATGGAGAACTAAGAACGGGAAGTGTTGGCTAGGACCGACCCTTTCCAACTTTCTAACAAAAAAATTGTAGTGAATTCAGGACTAAACAGCCCACTAATAACAAGAGGGTTGTCCTGAATAAAATTTAAAACTATTTTTTTTGTTGACTGCTGGTGGGCGCAGATCTTTTTCTGTTTTCATTTTCATTTTCAGTAATTTCTTACACTTTAATGTTTGGATAATAATTATAAAAAATATTCAAACCATAGCAACTTGCTTAGAAATAATAAAAATAAAGACAGCCTACGCACGCAAATTCGTGTCACATAATCTGATTGGTTAAAACCCGCTAAAATAATTGGCAACGCTGCAGCCGGCTGCAGAGATCCCATCACGCTCACTACTGTTCAAGAATAGCCTTTTTTAACTTTGGGGAACTTTGATATGATGTGATCAATTCCCTTCCTACGAAAATTGTTCACGTTCTCTCGAGCTCGAGAATAGATACCCTGGAGTTTTAATAGTCACTTAAGTTCAAATTTTCAACGTTTACCTTTTAGATTAAAATCTTGACATCAATAGGTAAATTACTATTCTTTATTCAATTTATTAAACAAACTGAAGTTAACCTAAGATTAGATATAATAAAATGAAAACCCTTCGGGGCCGTCTAAAAATACGTCACAGGCAAGGAAAGACCTCCAAAGCCGTTGCGGAAAAGTGTGATAAATGTGCCTTGCGCATCTGCGATAAACTTGCACATGCGCACTATTATTGTTGTGTTTGACAAGTATTTTTTAACCTTAGTCTTCTGTGTCAAATAAAAATTATAAAAAATGCAACAAAAAACAATAAATATCTGCAAAGAAAGGTCCAAATAGTTTATTTAAATTATTTTATAAAAATTTTTCGAGAAGTGTTTGAATTTCGGGATTTTATACACCTACGTTGAGTACACCAGGGATTGACCCTTTGCTCTTTATAAAGCAATAATACAGGTCATGTTTAAAGTTATAAACAAATGCAGCAAAAAAAAACAAATAAAACACAGTAGAAGTCGAAAAACTAACAAAAACAAACGACGATCTGACAGTACTGACAGTATTAACAAACTAGTAATAATTCGTCACCCCAGTATTGGTTTGCCATATCTCTATTTTCGGACGTTTTGAGATTTTTACTGGGGGATTTTTGGAGATACGACAAATGAATACTGGTGGGGTGACGAATTGTTTTACGACAGACAGCATTTCACAGCTGACAGAGATGCGTACTGCGCAAGGTCAGATAAATTACGTTACGTCATTTCGCTGCCCCGTTCTGTCACAAAATAATCTTTCCTTCTCTATGGTCACAGTGCGCTAAAGCGGTTTTACGACAGACAGCATTTCACAGCTGACAGAGATGCGTACTGCGCAAGGTCAGATAAATTACGTTACGTCATTTCGCTGCCCCGTTCTGTTACAAAATAATCTTTTCTTCTCTATGGTCACAGTGCGCTAAAGCGGTTTGAATTGGCGTAGGTTAAGGGGAGTAAAAACTACAGGTCATGTTTAAAGTTATAAACAAATGCAGCAAAAAAAAAACAAATAAAACACAGTAGAAGTCGAAAAACTAACAAAAACAAACGACGATCTGACAGTACTGACAGTATTAACAAACTACTAATAATTCGTCACCCCAGTATTGGTTTGCCATATCTCTATTTTCGGACGTTTTGAGATTTTTACTGGGGGATTTTTGGAGATACGACAAATGAATACTGGTGGGGTGACGAATTGTTTTACGACAGACAGCATTTCACAGCTGACAGAGATGCGTACTGGGCAAGGTCAGATAAATTACGTTACGTCATTTCGCTGCCCCGTTCTGTCACAAAATAATCTTTCCTTCTCTATGGTCACAGTGCGCTAAAGCGGTTTTACGACAGACAGCATTTTACAGCTGACAGAGATGCGTACTGCGCAAGGTCAGATAAATTACGTTACGTCATTTCGCTGCCCCGTTCTGTTACAAAATAATCTTTTCTTCTCTATGGTCACAGTGCGCTAAAGCGGTTTGAATTGGCGTAGGTTAAGGGGAGTAAAAACTACAGGTCATGTTTAAAGTTATAAACAAATGCAGCAAAAAAAAACAAATAAAACACAGTAGAAGTCGAAAAACTAACAAAAACAAACGACGATCTGACAGTACTGACAGTATTAACAAACTACTAATAATTCGTCACCCCAGTATTGGTTTGCCATATCTCTATTTTCGGACGTTTTGAGATTTTTACTGGGGAATTTTTGGAGATACGACAAATGAATACTGGGGTGACGAATTGTTTTACGACAGACAGCATTTCACAGCTGACAGAGATGCGTACTGCGCAAGGTCAGATAAATTACGTTACGTCATTTCGCTGCCCCGTTCTGTCACAAAATAATCTTTCCTTCTCTATGGTTACAGTGCGCTAAAGCGGTTTGAATTGGCGTAGGTTAAGGGGAGTAAAAACTACTTATTAAAAAATACAATAACAAACAGTACATCTACTTGAAACATGGCGGAAAAGCCTTGAAGTGGCCAACACTAGTTTTTACAAGGTTGACAAGTTTATCCCCGTATATGATTTAAATAGATATAAAAATAAAATAATAACTTAAAGAATTGTATAGAAAATTTAAAGTTAAACAATAAAACTCAAATAAAAAACCTAAATAACACTATAAAATAAAAATAAAAAGGTTCGTCATAGATACAATACAATATCGCAATGCATTGAAACTTTAACGAGATTACTACTTTACCTACTACTTTGTAGTTCCTAATTGGGGCGCTGCAATCGACTAGTGTTCGTTTTGTGCACTTTTATTATCACGGTTTTTATACATTGCGGGCATAGGAACTAGAGGGACTGTTGTTAATAGATTTTGCTTATTAGCGATATCTCCGTAAATACTAATAGGATGTCAATTATTATTATTTTTTTTGTAAAAATATAGATAAAATTAATTATCTAATTCCTACTAAACAAGTCTTATGCAATACGTTTTTTTTTTTTGACTTTTTGTATATATTTTGCACATATAAAAAAATGTGGTTTTTAGACTATTCTTTTCAAAAAAAAACTTTTCTTGTAGGTTGGTTTACTCAATAATTATTATATAATTATAATTACCACTTAACTAAGAATTCAACCAATGGAATGAACTGTACATATCAGACATTTCAGGTCGTATTGAATTAAAAGTTTTAAGTAACAAAAATTAACGTTACGTAATATAACTAACGATGATAGGAATATAGCTTTTTGATTTTTGGGGAATATCCTTTGGATCTGACTAAAATTGATATCTAATTTTGCTGTGACGTTTCGACGATAGATTTTCGTCGTTTTCGAACCTTTATTGGAAATAAAAAAGTATATATAATTATAAAAAAATACAATTGTTTAAACATTTAACTTAACCTTAAAATAAATAATAATAAAATACAGAGAAGAACTTACAGAGAATTAAAGCCAAAGATTAGTCATTGTCACTAACAGTAAACACTCATATAAACAAAACATTATTTAAACATTATTTATTAACATTATTTAAACAAATAAATTTATTTGTTTAAATAATGTTTTGTTTATGTGAGTGTTTACTGTTAGTGACAATGACTAATCTTTGGCTTTAATTATCTGTAAGTTCTTCTCTGTATTTTATTATTATTTATTTTAAGGTTAAGTTAAATGTTTAAGCAATTGTATTTTTTTATACTTATATATACATTTTTATTTCCAATAAAGGTTCGAAAATGACGAAAATCCATCGTCAAAACGTCACAGCAAAATTAGATAACAATTTTAGTCAGATCCAAAGCCCTATTCCCCAAAAATCAAAAAGCTAAATTATGCAAATCGGGCAAAAACTTTCAATTTGATGATAGGAATAAACAAGATTAACAGTTGCAAGCATGAACCTATATAAAAGTTTTGAGTCAAAAATATGTAAAACCTCAAATTTGGTAAAAAATTTGTTTCAAAACTATGAGAAATTCTGTTGATTCAGAACTGTTTAAAGTAACCAGTTTGGTTCACATTTTGATATAAAGCAATGTGCACATGAAATTATTTTGATTCAAAACTTGTGAAACCTTGAATATATTTTGATTCAAAGCTTTGTAGAACTATTTTGATTCTAAACTCCGTGAAGCTACTTTTATT
The DNA here is from genome assembly GCA_958510825.1 of Brachypterus glaber. NCBI lineage: Eukaryota > Metazoa > Arthropoda > Insecta > Coleoptera > Kateretidae > Brachypterus > Brachypterus glaber. The sequence continues at coordinate 11,990,906 of OY294045.1, forward strand.
CAAAACTATGATTTTTTTTTAATTTAATTGACTCAAAACTATGTTAAACTCTTTTAATTTAAAACTATGTGAAATCTTTCATTTAGTATATATTTTTATTTAAAATCCTTTGAAACTTTTGATTCAAATCTATGTAACATTTTAAATATGATAAAATTTTAATTTAAAACTATGACAATCCCTTTTGATTTAAAACTATGTAAAACCTTTAATTTGGTATATATTTTGATTCGAAACTCGGTCAAAATTATTTGAATCAAAACCATGTAAACTCTAAAGATATATCTTTATCGATAAACCTATTTTTTCAAAAATATTTTAAGCCCTTTTAATTCAAAACTATGTGAGACTTTTAATTAGGTAGGTAAACATTTTTATTCAAAACAATGTAAAAGAATGGGGTGCTTGATTTTTGATTTATTTTTTTAAGGCCTATTGTGCAATATCAAACCTGTAAGAACCTATAAAAACTTATATAGGTAGGTTTTTACAAATTAAATACCTATTCTTTAAATCTGTTTTTAAATTCCTGTCCTCGTGAAGTCAATACTTCAGTGCATTTTTTACCAATGTAAGTAATAAAAAATGCCGGCATTTGAGAAATGCTCAGATAAATGAATGGGATGCGTGGGTTCAGTAGGTATTAACTATCGCTAATGCACTAATACATATAGGTTTTACATTTATTTTAATATTATTTAACTAACCTCATTATTTAAACATTCACAGTAATAAATATTGCCGCTCCTTTGTCATTTTTTTTTTGCAAAAGTGTGGGAATACCATGTGTACACATATTGTGTATCCATATTGCAATACATTAGGTACCTATTATACAGGGTTATTCACGGAAGTGGCCTATTAAACGTTTATGGAGAACCAATAACTTTGAAAGTCTGCTAATTTGCACTTTGGGGTTTTTGAATATGGGCAATCGATTAAAAATGTTTTCATGCTTGTGCCACTTCCGGTTGTACCGGAAGTGGCACTCAACTTTAATTTTTTAAATGGAACACCCCATATTTTTTTAATTTTTTAAATTTGCATAAAATTTGCTTTATTTTAATGTATAACACGTTATGTCCATCTCCAGTAGTTTTTGAGTTATTCAAGTTTTTAGCGAAAAATAAGCAAATTCAAGCACCCCTAAAAACAATAATTTCTCCTTGATTTTTTAAATTGAAGAAAAGTTGTTTTGTATTTTGCTCAATGATGGTTAAGCGAATCATTCTAAGCTAAAATGGAATCCAAAATTTATACAGGGTGTCTGAAAAAGCAGGTCAAACTTAACAAAATTAAAATAGCCATAACTCTTTTTTTTTAAATGACACCCTACATTTTTTTGTATTTGTTTAAATAGAGAATTCAATTTGCTTTAAAATAAGTATAGGATACCCTATACCTAACTTTAACCGTTTTCGAGCTTTCGAGCTATTTGCAAATTAATGTGAAAAAGAAGTATTTTGCAGTATTTCTGCAATTACGTAAATTTTTAAAATTGTATTGTGTTTTTATTTCTTTTAACCTAAATGTTATCGTTCTTATCGTGATAAATTAGTGTAAAATAATGGCAGAGGATTATTCTTACCCTGTTATTTTGGATTTATTTGCTATTTTTGGTGAAAATGATAAAATAATTAGTAGAACCTGCAGAAACTTTAATACAAAATATCCTGATTTACCAAGAATGTCATGTAAAAAATTTAGAAGAATACACAAAAATTTTTCGCAATTTGGAAAAGAAAATGCAGTGAAATCTCTTACGAAACCAATTACAAACAACGAAACTAACGAAGTCAATGTTTTGGGTTACTTTTATGCATATCCACATGCCTCAATTCCTGCAGCTAGTTACGACTTGGGAATTTCCTATTCAAGCATCCAAAGAATTTTAAAAAACCACAAGATGCACGATTACAAAAAGCAAAAAATACAGGCCTTAAAACCTAATGATTTTCAAAATAGAGTGGACTTTGGTGAAAATCTTTTGATAAATATTCAAGAAAAACCAAACTTTTTAAAAAGAATAATTTGGACGGACGAGGCTAAATTTTCTCAACAGGGTATTTTTAACAGAAGAAATGTACACTACTGGGCGCATGAAAATCCAGTTTTAAGGTAAATATAATGATCTTTGAGGTAAATAAATAAAAATCGATTAATTTTTCTGGCCTATTTTATAAAATATAACAAATTTTAACAGAAATACGGCTGTTTCACAATAATTTGCAAATAGCTCAAAAACGGTTAAAGTTAGGTATAGGGTATCCTATACTTATTTTAAAGCAAATTGAATTCTCTATTTAACCAAATAAAAAAAAATGTAGGGTGCCATTTAAAAAAAATGAGTTATGGCTATATTAAATTTGTTAGATTTGACCTGCTTTTTCAGACACCCTGTATAATTTTTGGGTTCCATTTTAGCATAGGATAATTCGTTTAAGCATCATTGAGCAAAACACAAAACATCTTTTCTCCAATTGAAAAAATCAAGGAGAAATTATTGTTTTTAGGGGTGCTTGAATTTACTTATTTTTCGCTAAAAACTTGAATAACACAAAAACTACTAAAGATAGACATGAAGTATTATACATAAAAATAAAGCAAATTTAATGCAAATTTTAAAAATTAAAAAATATATGAGGTGTTCCATTTAAAAACTCAAAGTTAAGTGCCACTTCCGGTACAACCGGAAGTGGCACAAGCATGAAAATATTTTTAATCGATAGGCCATATTCGAAAACCCCAAAGTGCAAATTAGCAGACTTTTAAAATTATTGGTTCTCCATAAACGTTTAATAGGCCACTTCCGTGAATAACCCTGTATAGGTAGTAAAAGTACCACATGCAAAAGTTCTAAATATTTTATAAAGGCTGATCAAAAGTTGAGGTTTATAGCCTGCACGCATGTGAATTTAAAAATCTGTCTGTCGGTCGGTCTGTCAGTCTGTGTGTCCGGGAAATTTATGACCACGATATCTCAAGAACGCATTGGGCTAAAGACTTAAAATTTGAACCACAGGTTGATTATCCAAAGTTCTAGGCTGGGATTGTTTTTCGTAAAAATCGGGTTAGGGTAAATGGGTAAAATGGAGCAAAAACAATTTTTTTCAAACACATATTTTTTCAATTTATTTTTCTTTTGAAAACTTTTGTGAAAATTTTTTTTTATCTTTTTGAATTTTTTTTTTTGATTTTTTTTTAATTTTTTGTGTTTTTGATTTTAAAGAAAGTATTATTTTTTTGGCAGCAGTATTTTTAGTTTTTTATATTTTTTGATAAAAAAATAGTTTGTTAAAACACCTATGATAGCTGCATATCAGAAACAACGCAAAACAACAAAAATATATGGGTAAGTAAAAAAAACACAATCCCGCCGGACTGAAGCCAATCCCGCAAAAACCCCGAGGGATATTATAATTTATGATCCGGTCAAATATTTTCAAAATTCGCAATATAATCTCGAGTATAATACAATCTATTAAAACTGCTTAAGATGGGATATTCCACATATCAACAGTTCTTCTGTCCTAGATAGGTTAATTTTGATTATTCTTGTTTAAAAACATGGTGTTTTATATATATTTTTTCGGTTGGTATCTTTGAAATGGTGATATGAAAGACACTTTGGTTTCTGTTTTAAACATATAGTGAAGGTTCCCATTGAAACATAACAAATAAGATCTGCCGGAAGCCGTATGATGATTAGTGGCGTCCGATAACGTCAAATACTTCATATTCTCGGCTTGACAATAAGCTTTGTTCTTTAGTATGCATTATTAACAAGTAATACCGGGGGGTTTATTAAAAAGCATAAACTGAATGAATAACTCAGTAAACGCAAAGGTCTTTTTTTATATGGTGTTTAAGCGTAATAAACAGCGTTTTATTAGGTATAACATTTTCTATTTTTTGTTAACTGGGTATTCATTCTATAATAAAAATAGCGCTTCCAAAAAACTTACTCTGTGGAACGCCTGAATCATTTTTTTTTTGAAAATGATGATCATGTTCATTTAACACTTTCGCTGCGCTGCTCTTGAGAGTCGGCACAGTGCGCACGACTCTCATAGGAGCCAGTCAACTTTGTAAATTATATGCATCAGTTTCAAAACAGCATTGTAATAAAATTTTTAAAAATTCCTTTAAACTACATTATATTGGGGTATAATAGTACTACAACATATCCAAAATTAAAAAAAAAGTCGCAACCACTAACCGATTTAAAATCGAATTACCAATACTACAAAAACAAACTTTAAAGAGGAAGTGGGTATTTTTCCATAATTTGGAAGAATGACAAATAAAAAAATCTTAAAATAAACCCAGGCACAAGAAACAATTTTTTTTTTATATAAAACATTTTACTATTCCTTAAAACTTTTTGATTTTTGGGGAATAGGGCTATCTATATAAAACATTTTACTATTCCTTAAAACGATTTTTAAACTCCATATAGAGATATATGGAAAGGATTTTATTTTCGTAGTTGTCCCTACTACCGATATGTGGCTCTGAAGAGTGCTAAAAAGCACGAAATCGATCAGTCACTTCGGAGGGACGACTGCGTTAATAAAACAAAAGTCGTTTTAAGGAATAGTAAAATGTCTTATATAGATTTTTTAAATTTGTAAATATTAAACAATTTAATTTAGTTTAATTTTTTTTTTTGTTGACTTGTGTTTTGTCATTTTTTTTGCAAAGCTTTAACTTAGTTTTATTGTCAATATTTAGGCTGCATCAGCTAAAGTTTTATATCTAGAGCTGAAAGACATTCATTTTCAGTTTCCTATTTTGGTGTAGAAAGTAGAAAGATCGTTATTCATAATATATTGCTTGTTATAATATTTTCCTCATTTATAATTTTTTATGAATCGCACTGTAAATATGAACCAAATGTCATAAATTAACATTCCCAGAACCATATTGCAGGTGGATATAGTTTAGCAATCTTCAACTCTGAAACGCTTTTGTTTTAAAAGCTGGAAATTTTGACATTTCATTAATTAATTGCAAAAAATTGCAGGTGTTTACCAAATTAATCATGTTTATGTAGTCGCTGTTGTCAGTGCGGTCAATAAAACATATCTCGACAGGCTATTATTAAGTTACGTGTTTTTTCGCGGAATTAAAAAATTAAGGTATAGTTACTTATCTATACGTATAAGTGTACCTTTACCAGTAAAGGGTCTTGACTGTTACACTGTAAATGAGAATACAATTTATATATACATATATGTAAGTAGTATGCTGTACTGATAAGTGAAAATACCTTACCCCTACGATGGTTTTTTACCCCTCTTTTCTCTAATCTAAAATCGTGCTTATTGTTTTCTTTTTAATTTATAAAATATAATTTATTTGTGGATTAATACGTTATAATTAAAAGGTATGTGTATTAAATATTAATTATATTCTCTCCCTAAATATCAATTCGTGATACTAGGTTAGGTATCGGTGCTTTTTTTTCCAAATTTTGCTCATATTAATCCCAATTTTTGGAAAATGCAACTCCTGCTAAATCAGTGGTTGCATTTTCGTCATTGGGATTGATTGATTGATTGATTGATTGATGAAGAGAAACAAGATGAGGATTCCTACCTCAAACACTGCGGCCACCTGCGGGCCTATTGTGTTACTCTTGGGTCTCTTACTAGTCAAACAGGATTAATATTTGTAAAATTTATGTTAAAAACCACCGATACCTAACCTAGCATCACTTATGATATCAGCCCTGAGAATACAATTTATATATCTAGTATGATGTACTAATAAGTGAAAATACTTTACCCCTACGATGGTTTTTTTTTACCCCCCTTTTCTCTAATCTAAAATCGTGCTTATTGTTTGCTTTTTAATTTATAAAATATAATTAAATTGTGGATTAATACGTTATAATTAAGAGGTATGTGTCTTAAATATAAATTATATTCTCTCCCTAAATATCAATCCGTAATACTAGGTTAGGTACCGGTGCTTTTTATTCAAATTTTACATATATTAATCCCAATTTTTGGAAAATGCAACTCCTGCTAAAACAGTCGTTGCATTTTTATCATTGGGATAATTATTCGTAAAATTTATGTAAAAAACCACCGATACCTAACCTAGTATCACTTATGATATTACCCCTGAAAATATGGTAATTCCACAGTAAATAAAGTAGGTCATATGTTTCCAGCAAAGAAAGTGGTAAATTTAAATAAGTACTGTAAATTGACTGTTATCTGTAAATGTGTGAATTTTTATTTTGGTAATTTTACTGCTACCTTTTGTAGGATGTAAGCTATAATTATGGTAATCTTCGGGACTGTAAATGTGCCGGGTTTTTTGACTACATGCATGAATTTAAATGCAAAATTATTGTACCGACAGGAAAAGAGCTGAGATTTTACTAAACCCAGTAATATTGAGGTTAATTTAATAAATATTGTAAATTCACATTCTGACATTGTAAATTTGCTTTAATTATTACAGTTAAAACTACTGTAAGATTGACGGACATTCGTATAGATATTACTTATGCCCCAACTTTTAAAAAGGGATGGATCAACAATAAAAGGTGGTATCAGACATGTATACATGGCTATTATAGCTATAATAGTCATTAAAGCATTCGCTATCAAATGTTTTACGTTTAGAATGCTAATCACGACTTTCAATTCAGTTAAGTAAAAGGTATGTACGAATTTGCAGAAGATACGACATTTTACTTTCAGGTGTATACTAAGATAGATTACACAGACACACAAAAAGACAAAAGTGTGCGGAGCCAAAAAAACGACCATTAAAGTATTGATCAAGTATAGTCGAAATCTGCATTGATTGGAATTTTCTGCTTACCAGTTTTTTTTTTATTCGAGTTTGGATTTTTAGTTTAGATCAAATTATGCCTAGAAGACCACCAAAAATCGAAAGTCGTTTTTTTTTGCTATAAAATGAGTTTTTTATTAGCTCATATGTTCAAAAAGATTTTCCCAATTTTTGGTCGAAACAAAAATTTGTTTGCAGAAGTTATTACCCTGAAAGCTTAACGTTACAACATGTTCAACACTTTTCTAGTGAACGGCAAAACGAATTTTCGTACGACCTAGTATACACGAAATAAAGAAAAATGCATGTTCACAATATATATCCTCGTTAGGATATTTTTCTATCGTACGAGTACATAGTGCATATTTGAATGAAATGACAACTATGCACACTCATTTATCCAAACGATTACACATAGCATTCATTTTGACAAAAGTAATTTGACGTTTATAAAATGTAAAAATGTCAAAATTAAACACAGGTATTTCTTTAAAATATACATTTTTAAAGGGTCTAGACTGTAGATCGAACGAAAAATTTTGTTTGCAACTCGTTTGCGACAACTCCTTAGTCCACTCGAATGATTTTTTGACTTCGCTTCGCCTCGTCAAAAAAACTTAATTCTCGTGCACTAAGGACTAAAGTCGCTTACTCTTTACGAAAACTTCTACACTCTAAAAATCTTTCTTCTGAATGTAAAAAATATTGATATTGTTAAAAAAAAAATTAGAAAAAAAAATCCAAAAGTTCAAACATAAAACTTTCATTGTTAATAACTTTTGCAAAAAAAAATCAATCAAAACCTGGAAAATATTTTTTAACATAAGAGCTACCAAAAAAATAATTTTACAAAAAAAACGACTTTCGATTTTTGGTGGCCTACTTGGGGTAATTTGACCTATACTAAAAATTTAAACTAGAATAAAAAAAAACTGGTAAGCAGAAAATTTCAATCAATACAGATTTCGACTATGTTAAATCAATACTACAATGGTGTAGTTTGACGCACGGATCTGTGGCTACGGGAAATATGTGTGGAATGTGTGTGCAAGTGGGAGGCCCGTTGTAAGCACGCACGCCTTATAACGCTCTTGATGGAAAGAAGAGAGCGCGAATGATTCCTCCCCCTTCCGTGTCGGAGACTTTCTTTCATGCGGAGAAGTATAAATAAGTCGCTTTTTTGGCTCCGCACAGTTTATTTTTTTTGTGTGCCTGTGTTATCGGCATATTTAACTATTTATTACCAAAAAAAACTAAAAATAAGGCTTTATTATACAGAGCCTGCGATAGAATATTATACGGTAGTTTCGAATTTTCAAAAAATTCAAAAAATGTCCTAGACAAAAAATACTTGGATATAAATTTGTTTCATGAAAAAATAAGCAACTTTTTTTTATTCAAATATCCGTCCGTCTGTCTGCCCTTCGATCGACTTGAAACTTTCAGGAAAAATCAAGTTCTACGAGGGCAAGATACCTATTGTTTTTGAAAGTAATCTCCACAAAAACAAAAAAGTTATTGGGAGTTTCTTAAAAAATCGAAAAAAGCTGAAAGAAAATTCCTATTAACTTTTTTAGGAAAAATTACTTTTGTTATAAGGATCAATTCTAACTATTTTGAAAGTAATCCCCCCAAAAAGACAAAAGTCTGGGGGGTTAAACTTAAAAAAAATCGAAAAAAGCTGAAAGAAAATTCCGATTAACGTAACTTTTTCAGGAAAATTTTCTTTTATTATAATCAATTCTACCAATTTTAAAAGTGATTCCCCCGAAACAAAAAATTTATGTGGGGTTAAAATAAAAAACTATCATTTTTATTTTTTTTCTATTTTTTCGTTTTTCGCATAAAGAAAAAAAAATGAAAAATGTTGAAATTTTTTTTTTTGAAAAAACAATTTTTGTTCAAAAATTTTTGTTTTTTTTTACAAAAAGAAAATAAAAAAGTATTATCAAGAATTTTTATTTTTTAATTTGTTGTTTTTCAAAAAAATGGTATTTTTTATGAAAATTAAAAACTATTTGCGTAAATGCAATACACCATTGTGTTATGTATGTATGTATGTGAATAGTATACAATGGAATGCGTAGCCTTATATATCTTCACGGCTTGTTTTTTTAATCGACCGCTGCAGCGGTGCAGTGGAAAATTTTAATTAATATATTTATGAGAAATAAGTTAAGACTTTAAACAAAGGATATAAATCAATTAACTAAAAATAAAATTTTCAATTTTAGAATTCAACTACCAAAGGCGTCTACTAATAATATAAACCATGCTGTGTCTAATTAACAATAAATTGGCTTAAATTAAAATATATAATAATTAAAATTTTCCTATGTGTTAGCTTCATCATTCTGCACAGCACTTGTTTAAAATCATAATTTCCGTTTCCGCTAGCAAATTGCTTCAGTCACGTTCAACATTTAACAAGATAGCCAACTAAGTAAAAACTTTACTAGACCGCCTATCTCAACAAACTAATAACTCTTCTCTCTAGAATAGGCATTTCATTCGTCGACAACATAAACATTCGTCTGTCTTACTCGCACATCTTTGTTCTAACAGAGACAACAATACCAGTTACTGGTAATTGTTATTGTTCAGGCCTGAATATACCTACTATTTGTTTACAAACAAACCGAGATGTTGGCGATACTTTATTTTAACGGTATGCGTATTCTAGGAAGAAGAGTTATTAGTTCGTCGGCCTATCTCAACGAACTAATAACTCTTCTCTCTAGAATAGGCATTTCATTCGTTAAAACTGACAAAAACGTCGGCAACATAAACATTCGTCTGTCTTTCTCGCACATCTTTGTTCTAACAGAGACAACAATACCAGTTACTGGTAACTGTTATTGTTCAGGCCTGAATATACCTACTATTTTTTTACAAACAAACCGAGATGTTGGCCTTACTTTATTTTAACGGTATGCGTATTCTAGAAAGAAGAGTTTTTAGTTAGTTGGCCTATCTCGACAATATTTTTATAGGTACTCATTATTTTAGAGAAAGATGTCAATTTTGTATGCACGACCAAAAGTAATAGAAACTACATCCGCCCCGAAAATAGCCAATTTCCTAACACGTGTGGAAAGAGGCTTTTTTTTCACTAGATTTCATTTGCCCGAAAGACGCGTAGCCATTTTTTCTAGCTTTCCTATTTATAGTTAATTACTTCCAATGAACTAATAACTCTCTCTCTAGAATACGAATACCGTTAATATAAAGTATCGCGAACATCTCGGTTTGTTTGTAAACAAATAGTAGGTATATTCAGGCCTGAACAATAATAGTTACCAGTAACTGTTATTGTTGTCTCTGTTAGAACAAAGCTGTGCGAGTAAGACAGACAATAGTATATGTTGGCTACGTTTTTGTCAGTTTTTACAAATGAAATGCCTATTCTAGAGAAGAGTTATTAGTTCGTTAATTACTTCTCATAAATAAAATAGTATAAAAAGTAATTAATGATACTAATAATGCCATATTTCAAAATGTATCAACAAAACAAATTATAAACACTTATTTGAATAAAATTTAAATTTATCAAAACTAAAGTAAGAAGGACAGATGCCCACAAAATATTCTTGAAGACAATTTAAAACTAGATAATAAAATAAAATTTATTTTATATTAAGGCGTTATTTAGTAATTTAAATGAATTTTAAACAAGTAATACAATAAATATTAATATCATTGACTTGGCACTAATAGAACGGGATATAAACGCCTTTTTACATTTATTTCGTTTTAATTACAATATTTTTGAAATAAATACCTGTAAGATAACATCAAAAACTTTGGAAGTATACATAATGTATGTTACATATTTTTAAGGGGACTTGATATTATTTCTTGTAAAATAAATTAGCTTCAGTTTGCGTGAAGGCATTGTTTTATAGGGTGTGCTATAAATTTTAATAATTACGCCCTATGTGCATTAAATTATATTTTTCTTTGTTTCTATTGGGTGATGTAATTAAAAATTATGTAGATCTCTATGCTTCACAGATTTTATGCTCAAAATGTCAGAATTTGAAAACGTATAGTTACATGACATAATTGTATCATATCATTTAATTAACTCCTATAAATTAAGGTATACCTTTATTAATTATAATAAATACATATGGTTTATTCCATGATAACTGTCGTTACAGCCGCAGAAAAAATGACACCTTCGCAAAAAGAAAATTTAAACCGCATTTGGATAGCTTTGAGAGTTTTATTACTAAGCATTGTCATTAAAAAAAAATAAACAAAAAAAAGTAATTTAATGGTACTACGGTACCAGTACATTCCCATTTAAAAACATCGAGTTATTGAAAAACCTGATTTGCCTAGTTTTAAAGATCTCCAAATTGGTTAATGGTGTTACACCCATGTTAATGGTATAGGAAAATAGCGTTACAGGGAGGGGGGTCCAAAATGATCAAAATTTGCATTACGTAATGCTTGAACGTTTCCATACTTATTTAAATAAATGAAATTGAATTGAAAAAATTAATAATAAAAAAAACATTTTTAAGAAGAAGCTTTTATTTAAGTGCACTAAAAAAAATAAAATAAACTTTCAAGTAAATCAAACCCATCATTTTGTTACATTATACAATTTCATATGATATAAAAGCTTGTCGCGAGATTATTTATAAGAGAAGTTTACACAGGAAAATCTCGCGACAAGCTTTCATATGGACAGAAATTTTTAATTTTAAACAAAATTATAAAAATATTAATTTATTATTCCATCAATCTATTTTCTAATCATCGTACAGAGTGATATTGGTAGACTGACAGTTTCGAGCTTCTGGCCCTCTTCAGTACCACCCGTTAGTGGTACTATGTGCTTGAGACACACAAGTCTTCAACTTGCTACCATTCAAAGTCTCCAGATTAGGAGACTAATCTAATGGCTATATTCCTTTTGCGAGTAAAGTCTAAAAACGTTTTCTTAATCAGCGTGCAGAGTTGACTCTTGGTACTGAAGAGGGCCAGAAGCCCGAAACTGTCAGTCTACCAATATCACTCTGTACGATGATTAGAAAATAGATTGATGGAATAATAAGCTTTCATATCATATAAAATTGTATAATGTAACAAAATGATGGGTTTGATTTACTTGAAAGTTTATTTTCTTTTTTTAGTGCAGTTAAATTTTGTACGATACAAACATTTTTTCAAATAGTAGCGCCGAACCAGAAGCTTGCTTCAGGGCGACGAAATGCAAAGGCCGGCCCTGTGTATTATTCAAAGGTAATCTTTACATGTATATTTGTTTATGATTGACTACAGAAATTTTGATGACTAAAAAAAAGGTCTCACATCACAAAAAGGTATTTTTAATTTTAGGGTGGGGAGGTTGGGGGTAAATGTTACATTAAATTGCATTGTCATCAGAGATAAGAATGTGTACCGAATTTTCTCTACGCTTATTCTAAATGGATGAAGCAGAGAGGGAGTAAACTTAGCCTTATGTGGGGGTGATGGGGGGATTTAAAATTTATTTTAATCACTGGATGAGTATGTAACCTAATTTTAGTTTTAAATTATCTCATGTGGGTAAAAAATGGATTTTTTTAATTTTAGGGGTGGGGATTGGGGGGTAAGTTTTATATAAAATTGTATTGTAGCCGAGTTAAGCATGTGTACCGAGTTTTGGCTTTCTAAGTATATTTGAAGTGGGTTAAACAGGGAGGCGGGTTAACTTAGCCTTATACGCGTATGGGGGGTGATGGGGAGACGAGGGCGATGTAAAATTTATTGTAAAATTTTTATTATTACTAAATAAGTATGTAACCTAATTTTAGTTTTAAATTATCTTGCGCGGGTAGAAAATGTTTTTTTTTTATTTTAGAGGTGGTGTAATGAGTGGAATTAAATTCATTTGTTAAAAAAAAAAGTAATAACTAAAAAATCCTAAATGCCGAAAATATTGTTTTTCAAAAGAGTAACATAATTTTAAAGAATAGATTTTATTTTACAAGTATTAAAAGGGCTTATTCTTATTGGCTAAGGTGTATCTTGGTGACGTCTAGTTTTTAAGCACAAATTATATTTGGCCAATAGCTATGAAGTTAAATTTACGAGCTGGTTGGTACTTTTGTGATTGGTGTTTGAAAGCAGGTGGTTTTGTTAGCCATGATGGCTGACATTGTAAAAATTGTCTGCTGTCTAAAAGATAACATAGGGATGTTAATTTATGTGACATCGTTAATTTTATGTGTTTTTATAAAAAGGGAATAGTACTTGATTGAATCATAAATTGTCTATATGATGACATTAATGATTCAGTTTTGGTACCATGTTTATTTCAGACAATAGGTATTAAAATACTAAGTCGTAACTTGTGTGATATTTTACATTAGTTATTGCTAGAAATAAAAATAGGCGCCTTAAAGTCCAGATAATATTTATGTATTTTTTGACATTTATAGTTTTTAATTAATTGTTAGATTTTAAGATTTATAGTTTTTTTATTAATGGCTGCATTATAAACTTCCTATAAATACAGCTGCATTTTATTTTGATAATCAGATAGATTCATATAGAGTAAGAGTCAGATAGAGATTAGATTGAAATCCGAAATATTGTGTTATGAAAATAACACGGGTTAAAAGAAAATAGAGAAATAATTTAAATTGAAAGTAGTGACGGTCAAAACAAAATGCAGGCTGAAATTCCAAGAAGTTTTATTCGTAAGTACCCTAGCTTAAATTGTTTTGGAAATAATGTACTTAACGAATAAGTAATGGAGTTAAAAATGATACCTGCTAAGATAAACCCTTGTCTATTGTTAAAAAGAAAGTCTTATTTTTACATTGTAAAATCTAAGTGTTAGAACCGTTGATATTGTAAGAATTGTGACGCCGGTAAAATAAATCCTATTATGTTTTTAAATGTTAGTTTCACTTAATTTTCACCCCTGCTGTTAAGAAAGATTAAAGAATTAAATATTTACTAAACAACCTGTAAATATTTTAGAGTTATAGTTTCTAGGTAAAAGATTATATCTAGCCGTAACAAGGTTTATTAAGGTAAACTAACCCTATGTCTCAAAGAGTATATTTATTGACCAGAACCAATAATACTAAGAATCAATTTAAGAACTTTAAAATGCTTTCTCCCAAAAGATTTTAAATTAAAATTATCCTATCAAAACTGATCACAGAACCGACGAACCTGAATATTTATAATGTATGTAATAACGCAGAGCTTAATTAAAATAGTGATTTATTAATAAAGCACGGCGGTACATATGGTGTCAGAATTGTGGAAATTCGGTTTTGTGTAAAACTTATAGGCTACTATACCCTGTAAACCATTGGTTATGATAGAGTAATATTTTGGGACAAAGTTGATTTTTTTTTTGTTTTTTTTTTGTTTTGTTTTGCAATTGTCGCTATTTTATTTTTTTTTATTATGTTAAAATGTTAAGGTTATGAGTAATAGAGAACCTGAAATTACAAATGATAGCGATTCTTCAACAGATTTAAGTGATTTATATGTTGATTCTTTCGGAGATAACGATCAAAATATTTTAAATATATTAATGCCAGACCCAGCTGATATTCCGCAGGGTGATAATCTCACAGAAAATCAGGCTAATATAGAACCGAACGAAACCCCGTTAGTAAATATGGCTAATGCAAATCCAGTGGCGTCAATTAATACAAATATTGACGATGTGCCAAGCTTTGATGGAACCGGTAATGTTAAAGAATTTCTAAATTATGTAAATGAGATCGGTATATTGGGTGGTTGGACGGACGAACAAAAAATTGCTATTTCCAAGTTAAAATTAAAGGGGCAAGCTAAACAATTAGTAACGGTAGACGAAAAATTAAAAAACGAAAAATTATGGAATAATTTTAGTAAGTTATTAATTCAGCATTACTCAATTGAAAGATCGGTAGCTGAATTAATTCATAATTTTGCTACCTGTAAACAGCGCTTTGGTGAGAGTTGCCGTGATTATTTAGTACGTTTAAGGTTGGTCGCTGGCGAAACGGTAGCATATGGCGCCGATGCTGGTAAAAATGAAGTTCTTAAAGAAAAATTAGAGTCCGACATATTAGCTACATTTTTGTCCGGACTTTTGATGCCAATTAAACAAAGGGTAATGTCCGCTGATCCTAAGACAATTAATGAGGCAATTTTATTCGCTAATAGGGAAGAAACAATAGAGCGATTAACTAAAGGTAAAGAATGCCGTGCAATCGAAGAACAGCCAAGAAAAGAGATAAAATGTTTTAAATGTAATAAACCTGGCCATTTTGCAAGATACTGTAGGTACAGAGTTTATTGCTATTATTGTAAAAAGAATGACCATCATACAAAAGATTGTAGTCGTAGTAAAATACAATGTTATAAATGTAAGAAAAACGGTCATATTGCAAGGTACTGTAGGGTGCAGTTAAACGGTCAAGCAGCTGCCGCGGCGCCCCCGCGTCCAGCTGCAGAGATGTAAAAACAGATTGGGCTAGTGTATATAATTGTTCTCAGGTAAAGGAACCCCGCACGGTAGTTAGTATTAGTATAGGAGGGCAGTATATGTCGTCATTATTAGATTCGGGATCAATTGTTACACTAATTAAGCCTGAGATTGCGAGGGGCTTTGAGTTAAGAAATATAGATATTAATTTAAGGGATGTGCAGGGAAATTATATACCTTGTTTAGGTAGTGTAATTTTACCTATTTTAATTAATAAAAAGGTATTTTTCCACGAATTTATAGTAGCATATGTAAAGTTAAATACAGATGTTATATTAGGGGCAGATTTTATGCAAAAACATAAAGTAATTATGAATTGGGAAAATGACACGCTTATTATTGAAAATGAATGTATTAAAATGTACGAAGAAAGAAGAAAAATGGGAAACACGGGAATTATTAATAGAAACAAAGAGGTTATTATGAGTACTATTGAAGGTGAAAAAATTGATTTTTTCAAAAATAATATGTTACAATTAGAGCAAGAGGACGAGTTAGAGGTAATAAGAAAGCAAATTTTAGTGCTCGAAGAGAATATTAAAAAATTAAGCGACAAATTTGATAATTTTAAAGCTGAAAGCACAGTAACCCCGCAAGGTTGTTGTCAAGGAATCAAGGATCCAGATTCCGAGTTAGTAAGTGAAATTATTATTAAAAATAATTCGGATAGTAGTCCGGACCTTAATTTAAATAATAAAATCTTCGAAAATACTAAAAAATGCGAGGATAAGGGGAAAGTAAAAGAAGTGGTTAGTAAAAAGTCGAAGAAAAAGAAAAAGAAAGGAAAAGTTGATGTGATTAATAGGCCTATTGAGGAAAAAGTGGAAAAGTCGGTGGAAAGTAATGAAAATGTAGTTTTAGAAGAACGCGTTCAAGAGAGAAGTGAAAGTCAAAGTCAAAATAAAAGTCAAAGTCAAAATAAAAGTCAAAGTCAAAATAAAAGTCAAGGTCAAAGTAATAAGAAGAAAAACGTGATTCGAGTTATTGGTGATGTAGAGATTCCGGCAAGGAGCGAAATTGTAATTTACGCTATTAATAAAGGCTATGAAAATATTAAAAGTAAAAGTATAGTCGTTGAAGGAAATGATTCAATAACATACGGTGTTTTTGTAGCTAGAAGTATTTGTCATAATAATCAAATAATTCCCGTACGAATAATGAATATAAATAGTAAACCGAAATTTATTTTTAACAAATCGGTATTAGGTAGTATCTTCGAGGCAGATGAGGAGGAGGAGTGTCCAGACCTGGAGTTAGGAGTAGGAGCAATTACTAAGGAGGATGAAAATTTAATTTTAGAACAACTTAAATTAAATAATCCGCGAAATGAGCATGAGCATATGTTAAAAAATTTAATTTTGAAATATATTGACGTTTTTAAAGCACCTAGTGAAAAACTAACATGTACAAATCTAGTTAAGCATCGGATTATAACTGAAAATGTCCATCCAATTGCAAAGCGACCATATCGTGTTCCGTATCAAAGGAAACATATTTTAGAACAACAAATTGACGAATTAGTAAAAAATGGTATTGTGCAAGAATCTAATAGCCCATGGTCATTTCCGGTTATTTTAGTTGAAAAAAAATTACATCCGGGGGAAAAACCTGAATTTAGATTGTGTATAGATTACCGTGATTTGAATAAAATTACAAAATCTGATTATTTTCCTTTGCCAAATTTGCAAGAGACAATAGATCAACTGTCAGGCTCAAAACTCTTTTCCACTATGGATTTAGTTCATGGTTATTACCAAGTTCAACTGGATGAAAGAGATAGGGAGAAAAGTGCATTTTCTACTCCTACTAGGCATTTAGAATTTTTGCGTATGCCCATGGGATTTAAGAACAGTGGCGCTACATACCAGCGGTTAATGAATCGTGTATTTTATGGAATGAATGGTACTGAGTGTCTAGTTTATTTAGACGATTTAATTGTATTTTCTAGTGATGACGTTAATGAACATCTTAAGCGGCTAGAAAAAGTTTTTATTAAAATGCGGGAAAGCAATTTAAAATTTAAGCCAACAAAATGTAATTTTTTACAACCTGAAGCTAAATATTTAGGGCATGTAATTAGTAAAAATGGCGTTGAACCTGACAGCGAAAAAATTGACATAATTAAGCGTTAACCTAGACCTAATACAATAAAAGAAATACGTGCATTTTTAGGGCTGTGTGGATTTTATAGAAAATTTGTACCTAAATTTGCACAAATTATACAACCGCTTTTATTACTTACAAAGAAAGAACAACCTTTTATTTGGACATCAAAACAGGACGAATCATTTTTGTCATTAAAATATGCGCTAATGACACCGCCAATCTTAAAATATCCTGATTTTAATAGGCAATTTATACTAATTACCGATGCCTCTCTGGTCTCTATTAGCGGCATTTTATGTCAGTCTTATAACGGTGTTGAACACCCTGTATTTTACGCAAGTAGAACACTAAGCCCTGTAGAACAAAGATACTCTACAATTGAACGCGAGGCTTTAGCAATTTATACATTTGTAAAAAAATTCAGAATATATATTACAGCTAGTTTTTTCCGTGTGTATGTTGATCATCAGCCATTAAAATATTTATTTAATTTAAAGGAACCCACCTCTAGATTATCTAAATGGGCTATGTGTTTAATGGAATATGATTTTGAGATAATATATAGGCCGGGAAAAATCAATATGGCAGACAGTTTAACCAGATTAAGAGAAACTGATACATATGATGATTTACCGCCTAATCAAGTTTTAGTTATTAATAAATCAAAGGAAAATGAAATTTTACCGTTAAATTTATGGACAAAAGAAGAATTAAAAGCAGCACAGCAGGAAGACCCTAATATAAATAAAATAAAAGAAAATCTTAACGAATATCCAGAATTTTATTTAAATGAGGGAATTTTATATAAGATCAGAGATAATAATGATAGGCAAGATAAAGTTTATGTACCTTTAAAGTTAAGATATGATTTGTTACGGCTTTATCATTCAAGTTTAATTTATTGCCATGCAGGTCAAAAAGGTACATTAGCTCTTTTAAAAAGGGAGTATTTTTGGGACACAATGCATAAAGATGTTAAAAAATATGTCGAAACATGTGTATCATGTAGCGTTCACAAGACAAATTATATTCCGCCTGCGGCGCTCGTAAAAGTTGAAGCGCCTCCTAAGGTTTTTGGGCGAATATCTCTCGACTGTGTAGGACCACTTAATAGAACATCCGAGGGTTCCAAATATTTATTAACGTGTATAGACCATTTAACAAGATATCCAGAAGCGATTCCTTTAAAAGATATTACTGCAAAAACTGTAGCAGAAGCTTTTGTCAATCATATTATTACAAGACATGGTGTACCGGACGAAATTTTGACAGACAGAGGCTCTAATTTTATGTCAAATTTATTTGTAGAAATTTGCAATATATTAAAGATTAAAAAATTACATACTACTGCTTTCCATCCTTCTTCAAATGGCGTGATTGAACGTTTCCACAAAACATTTAAAACAATGATCTCCCATTTTATATCTGAACAAGAAAGGGATTGGGACAAAATGGTGCCTTTTGCTTTGATGGCTTACCGTAATCAAATTCATAGTTCAACACAAGAAACTCCGTTTTTCTTGATGTATGGGCGTGATATGTGTTTACCTCAACATTGTACAACTAAACCAAATAGAGTAAGATATGACTTGGATGATAATTATTGCCAAGAAATGTTAATGAGAATGAAAATTGCACATACAAAAGCAGCTAAATGTTTAAAACAAAGTGTAGAAACGCAACATAATTTTGCTAATAAAGGCGCTAAAACCAGAGTTTTTAAGTTAGGCGACAAAGTTTATTTGGATGTACCTGCTATAAAACGTAATAAAATAGCACGTAAATTTTACCCTAAATGGCGTGGTCCCTATCGAATTATTGAAAAATTAGGGGACGTAAATTACAAAATAAAACCGGTAAACGGTAAAAAAGAACAAATTGTCCACGTTAATCGGTTAAAAGTTTATAGAGGAGATAATAGGGTATTGGAGAATTTGGATGAAAGTGAAGACAAAGAGGTAGAAATGGATAAGCAGGATATGGAAAGTAAAAAGGAAAAACTTTTACCGGAAAATCGTGAAAATAAAAAGTTAACAAAAGGAATCAAGTTAAATATTCCAATAAATATAAATCCTGTGAATGAACTTCCTCAAATACGGGAACAGGTAATTCCAAATATACCGCCGCCTATTATTGAACCGCAAATTAGGGAAAACAATTATAATTTAAGATCCCGCGGACCGGTTCGCGACGAACCGTGGATTTTACCAAATAGAATTTAATTATAGCTACTGTTTTGTTGCAGGGCTTATGTTTTTATGGATATGGTTATCCGAAAAATTACATACGAACGCTTTAATTGCATATGATTGCAAAAATGAAGTAACCAACATAACCGCAATTTCTTTGCGAAGTGTTGCACCATGCCCTGACATCGATACTGGCTATAAAAGTGACATAAAGGATGTCGTAATTTTAGAAAAAGCTCGATTTGAAAAAGTTTTAGTAAAAACATGTTTAGTCGAGATTCACAGACAAATTTTTTATTGTGGAATGCATTCACATATTAGTGCTGTAGAAGGAGGTACTCTGGCGTATGTTGATCAAACCGGCGAAAGTAATTGTCGTATGATGCACCGATTTAAGGAATACCGTGGTATTCGTGATCAAATTATTTCACGTTTAAAAATTAATTCGACAATTTCAACTTCTTTGGAGCTAGCGGGAAGTTTAGATGATAAAGGTAATTGTCAAGGAGCTAATTTTAATGAAAATGGAAAGTCATGGAAAAATGTTGTAGTCACAGCGTCCGTAAAAATAACGTTACAAGAGTACACAGCGATAGCTAAATTAGAGTCTAATGAAATATCTTTACAAAATGGACTCGTTTGTACTTACAATGAACATTATTGTATGGATAGTCAATTTGGTGAATCTTTTTGGGAATTTACTGCAAAAGATACTTGTGAATATTATAAATTTTTATATTCGGGTAAGGGTGAGATTGTCCAAGAAAAATTTGGGGGCGGACTGGTTAATAAATACGTAGTCGTAGAACAAAATGAGCGGATTTTTGCCATCAAGTTATTGGGAAATGAAACAAATTGTGGTTTTGACTATTTTACGACAGAGCATCCCCGTCTAATTATGGTGGCTGATAAACTTAAGGAAGATTTTTATCGTTATAGTTATTATGACTCTACGGAAGTAGATCTTACACGCTATATTAACACAAAATTTTTATATGTTGAACAAAGTTTTAAACGAAATTTAAAAACATTTTATGCTGATTCTGTGTATCGCAGGTGTCTTTTACATAGAGAAATTTTAAAAAATAGGTTAACAATGGCTATTTCATCTCCAAATTCAGTAGCTACGTTATTAAAAGATAATTTAGGTTTATTGGGCCGTGTAAGCGGTGAAGCACTTTTTATTATGCGTTGTTCACCTGTCGTAGTTGAAATTAGGAGAGAAAAACATTGCTATGTAGAATTGCCTGTAAACTATAATAATATTTCAATGTTTATGACACCTGTGACTAGAATTTTGCAAAGTAAAGCTGTACAAATTGAATGCAATATGTTAGTTCCGTCACTTTATTATATAAATAACAAATGGACTGGATTCGATCCATATCCTAATATAAATATAGTTCCGGTTGAATTAAAACCGGATAATGAACCAGCACTATCTTTCCGGCATATTCAAAATTTAGGTGTTGGTGGGCTTTATACACAAAAAGAGATAAAACAAGCACAAGATGCTATGATATTTAGCAATGAAAGAAATGCAATAAATAATATTCTAGTTCGTAAAATAGCTGGAAAACAAGTAGAAACTCAAGGTTTTAATACTTTTAATTTGCTTAATCCAACAGATATTAAAAATATTACAAGTAATACAATGAAAAAAATGTATGGTTATTTTTTGTTTATAGGCGAATTTGTAAGCGGATTTATTGGAGTATATTTTATTTATAGAGCAATTAAGTTATTAGTCGATATAATTTTGAACGCTTTGTCAATACACAAAGTTAAAGGAAATTCATTCTATTTATTAGCCGCTATATGGGACAATTTAACAAACTATTTATTAAATCAACACAATAATAAACCAGATAAAAATACAGATGAAAAGGTACAGCTTAAAAATTCACAAGAAATAGACAAATCAATTTTACAAGATACCCATACTTTAGATGGAGTAGGTGTACCTAGAATAAATTTTGACAGCCCGATAACTAAAAATTGTCAAAATATAGAAGGTGATCCGTTATATGATGAAATTGATAAATCAAGGTCAACTAAAAAGTTGTCAACAAATGATAATACCACTATTGTGCATATTATTGATGAAAAATGCATTAAAAAAGATAAGAATATATCGTGTGAATCAAGCTGGACCAAAATTTCTGATGTATAAAAACGTGCGACTTACCAATTTGTTGTGTATGATGTGTAGAACTTAAATCACTATAACAAACACTAAACACGAATTCGAAGCACAATTTTCACATATTTTTTTTTTTTTTTTGCACGTAACATGAAACAAAGAAAAGTATAATTAGATAATTATAAAAAAATTAGATAAATTAGTTATATATGTGTATATATGAGTGTATATACATGTATATAATTGTTGGAAACTTACCATAAAATGTAAAAGTTGGATAGAAGTATCTGAAAAAAATAAAATAGCGATTAGAGTTTTTTTTTTTAAAAAAAAAAAGGAAATTATAATTAAGTTAAATTCATGAATAAAAATATTAGTATAAGTTAAAATTATTGGTGATGGTTAAGTGTAATATAAAAATATATAAAAAAATAAACTTACGGTCGGAGATGGTCACTTAAACGAAGTCATAACTCAACTAATTTTAAAATCAGACAGGTAGGATTGATTTTCAAGGTAATTAGGAAAGGATTAAATTTATGGCTATCCCTTAAAATTAGGTAAACTGTATCCGATAAATTACAGTGTTGTCAATTGTCACGTATTTTTAAATTTATGTTATTTTTTATTTTTGTTTTTTATGGTTTTCTTATTTTTTTGTTTTGAAAGTAATTACAAAGAAATTTAAGACTTTTTAGACAATGGGGTAGTATTTTAGTGGGGTAGAATCGTTTTTTTTTTTGGTATAAAAGCTAGGGTCTTGATGTAAAAAGGACATTCTGAATTTAGAAGTAAATAAAAATGTATTGCGTATTTACAATTTTACATATGCTATGCATGTTGCCAGAGGACAAAAAAGAGGATTACCTCTTTGCCTATATGGCACACTTGCTACAAAAAAAACAAGAGTTAATGGATGTGGGGATCCAAATTTCAAATCCATATTTATTGGATTTGGAGGTGTTGTTGCATTCAATAGAGTTGGAATTGTTGCAAATACAACAGCAACAACAGCAGCGATTTCAACAGCAGCAACAACAACAACAACTAATCCAGCAGCAACAACAACAACAACAACTACTTCAGCAGCAACAACAACAACAACTACTCCAGCAGCAACAACAGCAACAACTTGAGCAGTGGTTGCAGGAGGAGGAACTATTTCATCAGCAACAACAGCAACAGAGGTTGCAGGAAGAGCAGGATATAGAGTAGATGCTGGAAGCTAATCAACCGAGTGAGTGGGATAGGTACTATGAATCAATCAAAGATCTTCCCATTCCTCGGGCGATTAGGGAGCATTTGCCTATAGTTCTAGCTAGGGAGGCTGCTGGTTCCCGGAAAAAAATTTATTACCCCCCAATGGTACCTCGTATCAGGACGCCGTCCATAGAGGAGAATGATGGGGATAATGAATCCAGCGGCAACGAAAACTAATTAATTTTTATTTTGTATTTGTATTTTTTTTTTGTCTTTTAATAATAATTTGTTTTTTTTTAATAATAGTTATATATATATATATATATATATATATTTTTTTTTTGTATTTCGTTTTTTTGTTTTTATTAATTAAATATATATAAGGATATATATTTATTTCTTGGGGATAAGACTTGTAATGAGTGGAATTAAATTCATTTGTTAAAAAAAAAAGTAATAACTAAAAAATCCTAAATGCCGAAAATATTGTTTTTCAAAAGAGTAACATAATTTTAAAGAATAGATTTTATTTTACAAGTATTAAAAGGGCTTATTCTTATTGGCTAAGGTGTATCTTGGTGTCGTCTAGTTTTTAAGCACAAATTATATTTGGCCAATAGCTATGAAGTTAAATTTACGAGCTGGTTGGTACTTTTGTGATTGGTGTTTGAAAGCAGGTGGTTTTATTAGCCATGATGGCTGACATTGTAAAAATTGTCTGCTGTCTAAAAGATAACATAGGGATGTTAATTTATGTGACATCGTTAATTTTATGTGTTTTTATAAAAAGGGAATAGTACTTGATTGAATCATAAATTGTCTATATGATGACATTAATGATTCAGTTTTGGTACCATGTTTATTTCAGACAATAGGTATTAAAATACTAAGTCGTAACTTGTGTGATATTTTACATTAGTTATTGCTAGAAATAAAAATAGGCGCCTTAAAGTCCAGATAATATTTATGTATTTTTTGACATTTATAGTTTTTAATTAATTGTTAGATTTTAAGATTTATAGTTTTTTTATTAATGGCTGCATTATAAACTTCCTATAAATACAGCTGCATTTTATTTTGATAATCAGATAGATTCATATAGAGTAAGAGTCAGATAGAGATTAGATTGAAATCCGAAATATTGTGTTATGAAAATAACACGGGTTAAAAGAAAATAGAGAAATAATTTAAATTGAAAGTAGTGACGGTCAAAACAAAATGCAGGCTGAAATTCCAAGAAGTTTTATTCGTAAGTACCCTAGCTTAAATTGTTTTGGAAATAATGTACTTAACGAATAAGTAATGGAGTTAAAAATGATACCTGCTAAGATAAACCCTTGTCTATTGTTAAAAAGAAAGTCTTATTTTTACATTGTAAAATCTAAGTGTTAGAACCGTTGATATTGTAAGAATTGTGACGCCGGTAAAATAAATCCTATTATGTTTTTAAATGTTAGTTTCACTTAATTTTCACCCCTGCTGTTAAGAAAGATTAAAGAATTAAATATTTACTAAACAACCTGTAAATATTTTAGAGTTATAGTTTCTAGGTAAAAGATTATATCTAGCCGTAACAAGGTTTATTAAGGTAAACTAACCCTATGTCTCAAAGAGTATATTTATTGACCAGAACCAATAATACTAAGAATCAATTTAAGAACTTTAAAATGCTTTCTCCCAAAAGATTTTAAATTAAAATTATCCTATCAAAACTGATCACAGAACCGACGAACCTGAATATTTATAATGTATGTAATAACGCAGAGCTTAATTAAAATAGTGATTTATTAATAAAGCACGGCGGTACAGTGGGGTTGGGAGGTAAGTTTTATAGCCGAGTTAAGCATGTGTACCAAATTTTAGCTTTCTAAGTATATTCTACGTGGTCGAAAAAGCCTTTGGCAAATTTTCCCTAGACAAACATATAAATAAATAAACATTGTAAGTTAAATAAAAGTTTGTAAAAAAATTGATGTAATTATTGTTTTTTTAGGGCTTCATCCAGTCAAAGTTGGCATGTTATAATTTATATAAAATAATAAAAAAAAAAAAAACCCAAATTTATATAAATATGAATTTTCTGTTTCCAAATTAAGGGAAATTTTTAATGAAGTTTTAACAAGCCTTTCCGCATCGGCACTATGTGGCGTGGCAGCCAAAATTCGGGCCGATATTTCTGCAATTATGACATATTCTGATTCTTGGCAAGAACGTAAATAAATATGTATAGTTATAAAATAATATATTGTTTCTAGGACCAATTGTAAATTTGGTGGTTACGCTAAATTATTCGATTTGCGCAGTTGACAAAAAAGCTCAGAATAACCACTGCTGTGCCCATTTGGGCGTAGAGGTATCGATATGGTATCGGTCAATCATAGAACATGCTGCGGCAAATATGGGTCGCAAAAATCGTGACAAAATTCAATCTAGCATGAAAACGATCACAACATTATCCCTTCAAGATTGTAGCTGACCCTATCACGGTAACTTTTGTTTTACTTTAACATTAGTTTTATCTCTTATTTTATTTCTCCTTGGTTGTTGTTACAATGGACAAAAATAAGTTAATTTACAAAACCTGCTATATATTTTATAAAACTGCACTGTGAACAGGGGTGTTCCAAAGCTATTTTATTGGGGGAGGGGGGAGTAAAAAAAGTCTAAAATGATCAAAATTTGCCTTACGTAATACTTGAACGTTCCCGTAACCGAAAATTTTGATGATTTAAAAAAAAAAATACTGTACTACTCCAATTTTCTCAACTGTACTCCAATTTTCCCAACTAGAGAAAAAAGCTTTAACCCTAACTGACCATTTCCCCAACTGTACCCTTCAATTTTCCTACTATTCTACCGATTTCTGAAATCTACCACTCAATTTACTCAATTTTAGCTGGACATTGGATTTTCCCAGCTGAACAGTAGATTTTCCCAACTGAACAGTAGATTTTACCAACTCAAGCGTAGTGTGGGGGATGTTTTCATGAAAAATAAGAAACTTTAAAAAGTCTGTTTGTCTGTTAGTCCGTCTGATGTCACGTTTCTTGTGGACACTATAACTCTAGAACGAGTTATTCGATCAACTCGAAATTTTCAGGAAAAATTAGGTTCTATGAAATGAAGATACTATTGTTTTTAAAAATAACTTACCCAAAACAAAACAAAATAAATAAAGGGTAAAACGTGTTGAATGTTTTTTTTAAGAAGAAATTACTTTTATTTTAAAGATCAATCAGTACAATTTTGAAACAACTATGATATTACCTCCTGCTGTAATTTTGTGAAATGTTTAAAAAAAATTAGGGTGGTTTTAAATTTTTTTAAAATTCCGGTTTAACTGAAAATTGGTATAAAGGCTTCTTTTGATTATAATAATAAGAACCAATACCCAAAAACTTAAAATTCAAAATGGCAGAATAAATATGGCCTATTTCTTTTTAAAATTTTGCCAAACGAAAATAAGGCACAAAACAAACAAAATTTGAGAGACTCAACCCGATCTTTTCTGGGTTATTTTCCTTAGATATACTACTAATTACTGTAAAAATTTCATGATTTTCTACTCGTTTTTTTTTTAATTTAATTTAAAAAAAAAATATTAAAAAATTGGCAAAATATGAGTAATTTTTCTACTCTATTCATATTATAAACAAAATAACCCTAAAATAATTACAGATTTACGAAGAAGAACTATTTAGTCCCATACATAATCTATTTTGAATATTTAAGAAAGAAAAGTCGTATGTTATGATCCGAATATTTTATATGTTGTTAAAATTTTAAAATAATATTTCTTTAATATTGCGCTATGATACAATCTGGCTTCACGAGATTCGGCTTCGGCAAAGTTCGGTTTGTTCTACATTTGTTCGGACCCCTCCTCGGTAATTCTTGTCGGTATAACTTAAAAGTTGTCTAGTAATCTTAATTTTTTAAACAATTTATGGTCAAAATGATCGTTTCAGATGTCAGAAATAGCAATTAGCTTGCAAATTGATGAGGCTGAAACTCTTTTGTCGGGGTAATTAAATATGCGCGGTATCTTTGTAGATATTTTGCGCTAATAGCATTGTCAAATAAATTTAACTAGTGACCTTCTTATTAGCTATATAAACTCATGAAAAGATTAATTTTGATTCAGTTGTTTTCAGAGTGTCGCTATGTCAATTTCAAAAGTGAAAATGTAGTTTCTGTGAGAATTAATTTTAAGATTTATTCTTGAATTAAAAATAGTTTTTAAATTTTGAGACTCGTTTTATTAGACATAAAAATAATTTTGGACACTTATAAATATTGATAGTATGAACACTGATATCATGATAGAAATTTTGACGAATATTAATTAACTTTGAAAAATATTTTGTAAAATAATTTAAATGACTTATACGAACCAGTTTTAATATACACTAAGAAAAATGTGGACAATAAATTGGGAATTGAAAATGATTGCGAATAGTTGGGATTTCAAACATAGAATGTTTTAATTTAGAAGTATTTAATGGAAAACTAATATATAATGAAAATTAGAATTTAAGGGCTTTGCATAGAAATAGGACTTAGAAGTAAGAATTGATCTTTCATGTTCTTGAAGAATTTATTCACATTTATTTAATATATTATTCTTAAGTTAAGAAGAAATTGTTTTACTCTGTTTCCAAAGCGCCGTCTCTCTATAAAACCCGCTCCCGAATAAAGGGATAAGTGGTTAAGTATATTCTCCGCTCGGGTATACTTTAAATACGATAAAAGATTGTATGGCCAACCTAACTAAGTAAGTTATAATAAAAGTTATAATTAACTGCTCGGCTATAACCGAATTATATACCACTTCACTAAATTAGTGATAGAATTTCGACATCACTACACCTAATGGGACCACTGTGCACTGCAGAGGGACTTCGCAGCGGTATTTTCATCTGACCATTATAATATGTGCTCAGAATGGTCTCTGAGGTAAGATGTAAAAAGGTCAGACGAAGGTAACAAAAAAAAAAGAATTCGAAGCTAAAATTACAAATTTGAGGGCGTCATACACCCCTTTAGCAATGACCGTCTGACGATTTACATACATCATCTGTGACCTTCAAACAGGTAACATGCAAATTTTCAGCCGAAGGTACATATATTTTTTTACCAGGATTTTTTTGCATGTTTGACTCCTTTGCAGGAATTTTGAGCAAAATCCTCGCAGATGACACTTCCTGATGGTCCCCCTAACCACCTCACAAAATTCCAGCCGGAGGTAATATTATAGTATAAGGGCACACCTAATGAGAAAAAAACATTATAAACCTTATGAACAAATGTTAACAGTCGACTTGTGGAATAGAGGCTCGAAAGGTTCCAGGTTCGAGGCCCATTCCCGGAAAGCCTTTTTTTATTCGAAGTGGCTATTTTGACGTCCGACGTGCAAACACCAATTTGCTCGTTGTGTATTCTTCTTGGCTAAACAGGTCCCGTAGTTATTCGGACGTAATAATTATTATGATACTCATAGGTATATTGTTCTGTGATGGATAGCTCTTAGTCTATAAGGGCACTTAATGAGAAAAAACATTTTGAACAAATTTTAACAGTCGACTCGTGGAATAGAGGCTCGAAAGGTTCCGTGTTCGAGGCCCATTCTCGGACTGCCTTCTTTTATTCGAAGTGGCTATTTTGACGTCCGACGTGCAAACACCAATTTGCTCGTTGTGTATTCTTCTTGGCTGAACAGGTCACGTGATTATTCGGAGGTAATAATTATTATGATACTCAGGTATATTGTTCTGTGATGGTTTGTTTTTTGTCTGACTGATTTATTTCGAAATATATCTAGTAGGTACGTTTTGTTTGCTATTTGTAAATAAATTTTTATTTGAAAAAGTTCTAAAGGGTCTATGTGCCAAACAATTTAAATCGATATAAACTTTAAAGGTAAAGGTAAAGGTAAACCTTGCCCATGATACATCGTAGGGACCTTCATACATGTATAACTAAAAATTTTAAATTTTGGCATATAGACCCTTTAGACACACTTCATTTATTAATATCAATATACTATTCAAAGCACTATAATGCTAGAGAAGAGTATTATATGGTAGGATTTAAATGTGTTTCATTATCTTTACATCTAAAATAAAGGCTTAAACATTATTATATTAAATAAATTTAATTAATTAAGCTAATTAACCAATTAAACAGGGTGAATAATATAGTAATAAAGAGTTTATTAACTGCACTTACCAGCGTTTTTTTTAGACAATAAAACAACAAATAACAATAAAATGCAGATGTTTCTATTTTATCATACACTTCATATTTTACAGAAGAACAGTTTTATATGTATACAGAACTGGAAATAATAATCAGGACATTATTAAAATGGCTTTATTTCAAGTATAAAACTCTAAATAGATAAACAGTATATTATGCAACTAAAAAGTCTTCAGTATTCGAGACTGAAATTTTCAGTATTCTAGACTGGCACCCACTTAAGTATTTTTTACTTTTTACTTTTTAGTGACAGAAGTCGGTTCAAGTTTTTTATGAAGAGTTTTTATTTTTATTTTTTAGAGACATAGAACTTGTAGATTTGTACCGTCATCTAAGGTAAATTATAGCTGTCCTTCCATCTCGGCAAGCTGCTGACGCCACAACGCACTGTTAGTCATCATCTTAAAGATAAATTTCTAAAAATTAAAAGTAATATTTTTATTTCAGCGCCCAAAGTCCAACCAACCTTATTTTAAACGAAATACTAAAGAAAATCTTGTTAAACTTTAAACGTTGAGTAATAATCAAATAACGCCTTATGGTAAAATCACAAAATTTATCATTTTTTCTTGGTATTTTAATATTATAGGTCCAGTGAATCAAGTTTAGCGGATTTAAAAGATTTTCAGTGTGCCGTAATATATATTTGAGTGACCCCTTAATCAAGTTATCCGGCTTATCCGAGTTCACCGATATTTCTCTAAAGATTTGGTTGGTAGTAGAACCAAATTAAGCCGTTTTTAAGTGAAATTGCTTTAAAATGATTAGATTTATCTTAATTATCCGGATTACCCGGTATTATCCGAGCGTCAAATTGAAACAGGACCACCTCATGAATGCCCTCTTTAAGTTGCAAAAAGTTTCATAAAATTCCGTTCATTCGTTCCAAAGTTATGCGGAAACAAACATAAAAAAAAACAAAGTCACACATCCAAACCTCCTCCTTTTTTGAAGTCGGTTAAAAATAGTTCCCATCACTTGTCGGGGTTATTACATAAAAAAAAACAAAGTCACACATCCAAACCTCCTCCTTTTTTGAAGTCGGTTAAAAATAGTTCCCATCACTTGTCGGGGTTATGTTTAGTACAGTTGAGTTGAGTAATTAAGTGAACTTTCAAAAACTGTAACCCAATGGAGCTCTCTACAACTAGAATTATGAAACAAAAGACGTCTACCCTATCTTTATCTCATTTGTGCTACACTTTCCAGCCAACCAAATAAATACTGTATTTGTTTTTCATACAACAAATACAGTATTTATTTGGTTGGCTGGAAAGTGTAGCACTGAGCGGCATGAACAAACATAGCTAATGTGAATCTGTAGAATAAGATAATTCTACTAAAATTTAGATGGCGGCAGTAATTTCTTTAATAAAAATAATATAGTTACACTTTTCGCCCGGCCAAGTAAATATTGTATTTGTTTAACAAAGAACAAATACAGAATTTGTTTGGTTGGGTGGAAGTGGGAGTGTATGTATGTCTTCTATCCTTTTTGGGTAGAACTTTTGTCCCTGTCTAATCTAACGGGAGAAATCGCCATTGCGTCCCCTCCTCAATGCCAAAAAACCTTGATTTTGCCGAGAGTTCTTTATTTATTGGATTTATAATTTAAATACATGTATCTATCTAAAGCTTGCATAAGAACATAAAACATAAGAATGTGGTGCCGTGATTGGCTTACAAGATATATAGCTGCAAATTAAGCCAATCACGGCGTGTATATATATATATATATATATATATATATATATATATATATATATGCCTTTATTTGGAAATTTTACAACTAACTAATTACTCTTCTCTCTAGAATAGGCATTTCATTTGTAAAAACTGAAAAAAACGTAGCCAACATTTGTCTGTCTTACTCGCACAGCTTTGTTCTAACAGAGACAACAATAACAGTTACTGCTAATTGTTATTGTTCAGGCCTGAATATACATACTATTTGTTTACAAACAAACCGATATTTTGGAGATACTTTATATTAACGGTATGCGTATTCTAGAGAGAAGGCTTGTTAGTTCGTTGGAATTTTAACACTTTAGAAAAATATGGGCACAATGCTATGCGACGCAATTACTTAATTTTACTCACAGTTTAAAGTTAATAAGTAAATTTAATATTTGCATTGTACGGTTCATATACGCTTCCTAAACATGAAACTAGCTACTTAATGATATTTTGTATGGACTTTTTTGCAATTTTATCGAGGATTTACTATTGTCTTTATGGTATTTACCGGTTACAACAAAGATATTACAAGTAGTATGTTAGCCTATACACAATACATGCAAATACACATGTAGCAGGATTTTTTTTTAAATTTTATTGCAATGTATTATTCAGGATAATAACAGCGGACATGCATCTAGAGATGCGTATACAGGGCGTCTCAGACTTATTGACCCAGGGGTTATCTCCTGAACGGATTCAGATTTTAAGTTCGGACTAAAAGATTACTAAATAATTTTTTTCTACGAAATTCGTTCGGTCAATTTCAGTCTCACTTTCCGCACTTGTTAGCAAAATAACTATTTCAACTACAACTACTAAAACCGCCCCAAATGAACAGCCGATGAATCGTCCATCGTTATGTTATTATTATTATAATATATATAATAATTTCTAAATACAAAAAAGCTTCTTTTATTAACTGTTATAAAATAAAACGGTATTCAAATTAACAACACAAAACCAAAGCGAAAATAGGGTTATGTTCGAATGCGCGCGACTAACTTATATATCAAAATTTCCGTGAATACTCGTTTCTCACTCTCCCGAGTAGGTCCTCGATTTTCGTGAGAGGAGCGATTATTTCACACTATATATTCCAAGCTATGCGCATGCCTGAGAAATATCTGTTTTATAGGTTATGTTTATGGTCATTGGACGAGAAAGCATTACAGACAAAAATTCATATATCAGAGTATTACAGCATTAAACAATGTTTTATGTTCTATGTCAGAATATACTGTGCGGTCCAAAAGTCACCTCCTCAGCAAACTACCAAACCATTATTAACGTAAACCAAAGCCTTCTATTAAAAAAAAAAACACCAAACCAGCAAACTACTAAACCAAACCATTGTTAACGTAAACCAACGCCTCCCATTAAAAAAAAACACACCAAACCAGCAAACTACCAAACCAAACCATTGTTAACGTAAACCAACGCCTCCCATTTAAAAAAAAACACCAAACCAGCAAACTACCAAACTACTACTACCAGTCCACTAGTTTTTTTGTTAGAATATATAGCAAAATATTGTTAAAATACTCAAGAATTTCTGTTTGATTTTTTTAATGCGGGCATTGGTTTGGTAGTTTGCTGGTTTGGTGTTTTTTTTTTTTAATGGGAGGCGTTAGTTTACGTTAATAATGGTTTGGTTTGGTAGTTTGCTGGTTTGGTGTTTTTTTATAAATGGGAGGCATTTTTCAGATACGATATTTCAGAATTTAGAAGGCGATATATTTTAAGAATCAAATATGATTATATCTAGGCTAAATAATTTAGATTTAGCTAATTAAAAAATAAATGCTTGCCTGGTGTAACAATTCTGCAAAAGAATGTTTCATAACCTTAAAATAATTTTAGGCATACGTCAAAACAGAATCAGTGCGCATGCGCTGGATTCTCCTTATTATTGCGGTAAGTGAATCGTTAAAAATATACAACAGATATTTCTCAGGCATGCGCATAGCTTGGAATATATAGTGTGAAATAATCGCTCCTTTCGTGAGAAGTGAAGTTCAAGAATAAGTAGTTTTGCGTTTCGAGAGAACTAATATGCAACCCACAACAACTTTCTCCCTGGACTGCATTCTCTCGAGCCCGAGAATACATACCCTGCGGTACTTACACGACCTTAGGCATGCAATTTAGTACTTTACAGGCCATACCGGTGTTTGCTATCACGGTTAATGTTTAAAGTGTTTAATTTTGTGTTAAATGAGTGTGTAGTTTCCACATTGGCCAATAAATTGCAGCCGGTAACAATAAGCCGTGAATATGTAGGATGCTTCGCTTCTATAGTATACAGTGCGCGTGAAAAGTATGGAACACTTTGGATGGTAGTTAAGTTGAGTGCCCAATAATAAACGAAGCAACAGATTTGAAGGGATAGGGGAATCTCAGCGCCAGTGCCCCTCATTGGCCGTGTTCAAATTAGATGCGCAAAGGTTTGTTTTGCAGACTGCAGATACGACGATTACTGAAACGACTCCTATCCCTACTACTGCACTGACGTTGAGATTCCCCTATCCGCTTCAAATATTTTGCTTCGTACATTCTTGGCCACTCACCTGGGCGATTTTAAATAAAAATTTCGTGGATCCCTACATTTTTTCGACTAAAACATACCTGATAACATAAGAAATCAATTCCCATTTGAAAGAAAACCGTAAAAGATACACTTTTATAGACAGATAAAAAAACGTTTTTTTAGTAGTAGGGTGTGTCAAAAAATCCAGATTTTCGAAATCGAAAACGCTCTCTGGCTCAAAAGTTGCTCCTTAGTAAAAACCAGTGGCCACTCAAAAATTAGCCAAATCGATTAATGTTTAGAGGTAGCTCAAAGCACTCAAACTTAAAAAAAATCGGTACCTGTTTTTCGGATAAAAACTGATTATATATAAAATTGAGGAAATTTTGGAGGGTTTCTGTAGTAATATTTAGAAACAATAATAATTTAGGTTAGAACATAAAACACGCCAATTATTTGAAGATTTCGCTAAAATTTAATTTTTGCACTTTTTAAGTGCATAAAAAATTGTTTTAAACAAAAAATCTGCAAACTTATATATTAGTATAAGCATATATACATGTTAACCTACCTGACTATACAGAAGACATTATTTGTTTCCGCAAGTCGGGTAAAAAAATTAATTTCAATTCGAAACTGGGTGGATTTTCTGTTTTTTGTCTAAAACTTGTTTCGGTGTACTTTTTTTGATTTTTTCTTATTGGAATATACTTTTTTATGTAAAAATACACGTAAAAGTTTCTGTCGCAGGTTTAACCGTTTTAAAGATAAATGCATTTAAAGAATTTTTTACGCATCAAGAACCAAAAATAAAAAAATAAAAGAAGCCAAAAACAAATATTTTAGTGATGGTTGGATATTTAACAGAGCAAAAATTTATATGCCCCTTGGAAAAAAAATCATTCCTAAGGAAGTTATGTCCTTTTAAATATGCCCTATTTTAAAAAAAAATTCACGATATCTTCAAATAATTGGAGTTTTTTTATCTTCTAACTTAAGGGAGGGAGGATATATTTTTTATAGTTTCTCACAATTAGTATTGTTTCTAAATATTACCAAAGAAACCCTTCAGAATTTCCAATTTTATATACAATCACTTTTTATCCGAAAAACAGGTACCGATTTTTTTCAGAGTTTGAGTGCTTTGAGCTACCTCTAAACATTAATCGATTTCGCTAATTTTTGAGTGGCCACCGTTTTTTACTAAGGAGCAACTTTTGAGCCAGAGAGCGTTTTCGCTTTCGAAATTCGGGATTTTTTGACACACCCTATTACTCAAAAAAACGTATTTTTATTTGTCTAAAAAAGTGTATCTTTTACGATTTTCTTTCAAATGGAAATTGATTTCTTATGTCACCAGGTATGTTTTACTCCAAAAAATATAGGGGTCCACGAAATTTATATTTAAAATCGCCCAGGTGAACCGTGTCAACTTACCTATCATTCAACGTGTTTCGTACTTTTCAAGCGCGCTGTATAGCAGAACTGCAACTTGCAACTTTGCAAGTAATTTAAGTTAAACTTAATTTATATTGTATTAAACATTTTCAATTATGATTTAATTTTTTTAGGAGGACCTTGACTAATTTTTCTGAAAAATGACAATCTATCACTTTTTCTTATTTTGTTTTCGAATTTTTACTTAGGCGCCTATAACTTTTTTGTTTTTCGGGGATTCTTTTTTTAATTTATTTGCGATTGATCCTCTAAATTCAAGTAAATTTTTCTAAAAAAATGGCTTTGATTGCACTGTTTTTTCAATACAAGTTTTCTTTTATTTTTTTTTAAGTTTAACCCCATAAAACTTTTTTTTTCGGCCGAATTTTTTCAAATTTGGTATGATTAATATTTTTAATAAAAGTATTTAACCCTAAAAACATGACATTCCTTAGAATTTTTCTTCTACTATTTTCGATTTTTTTTAGAAAGCTTAGCCGCCAATAGGGGTTATGAAGTGTATGAATTTTGGTCAATTTGAGTGCCGTATTTTATGGACGACCCCTAAGACAGCAACAAAAAATTGTCCAATATCTTTTTTTTTTGTACCAATGTGCGTTATAGACAGTTTTTAAATGTTAAGTTTTCTTATCCACACAATAACTCAAGAAAAAAATTCCATAGGCTTCCCCAATGGGGGGGGGGGAGGGTGTTAGTGGGGGTAGCCAAAATATTAAATCTCTACACCTTTAAATAACGCGGGAAACGGGTTATGAAGTATATGAATTTTGGTCAATTTGCCTGACGTATTTTATGGACGACCCCTTAGTTAACGTATAACACTCATCTACTGCAAAGAAGCGAGGCGTACAACAATAATGAAGGGACTTGCATTTACCATGATTCACGATTTATGGCGAATTCTATGTTTTATAAAGATAAACGGAATTCCATCAAAAACCGCAAACGACCAAGCCATTAATGTGTCAGGTAGCTCACGATAATAGGTGCAAAACATGTATTGTCAGGGGTAATATCATAAGTGATACTAGGTTAGGTTTCGGTGGTTTTTTACATAAATTTTACGAATATTAATCCCAATGACGAAAATGCAACGACTGCTTTAGCAGGAGTTGCATTTTCCAAAAATTGGGATTAATATGAGTAAAATTTGAAAAAAAAGCACCGGTACCTATCACGAATTGATATTTAGGTAGAGAATATAATTTATATTTAATACACATAATTTTTAATTATAACGTATTAATCCACAAATAAATTATATTTTATAAATTAAAAAGCAAATAATAAGCACGATTTTAGATTAGAGAAAAGAGGGGTAAAAAAACCATTGTAGGGGTAAGATATTTTCACTTATCAGTACAGCATACTACATATATATATAAATTGTATACTCACACAAAAATATTCCGTATGAATGAATGTGAATTAAAAGAAGGTCCCTGTATCACTATAAAATAAAATAAATAAATAAATAATTTAATAAAAAAAAACAGCCGACTGATTAAATAAAAAGTATGAAACAAGAATAATGTGAAATACAATTATATAGTAACCATCGCAGTCGGAGGCTTATGCTTATTCATATGATTAAAACATTTGTATATTTAAATTAAATTTATTATGATATTTAAGATTGGCCCCCGACTGCGACGGTTACTATATAATTTTATTTCACATTATTCTTGTTTCATACTTTTTAGTCAGTATGGTGTTTTTTTTTTATCAAATTATTTATTTTAAAATTTTTAAACGTTTTTTTTTTTAATAAACGGTTTTATTTTACCCTGATGAATACAACTACTAGTAGTATAAGGAGAGAAATTTTTAATTTTAAACAAAATTATATAAATATTCATTTATTATTCCATCAATCTATTTTCTAA
The DNA here is from genome assembly GCA_958510825.1 of Brachypterus glaber. Classification (NCBI taxonomy): domain Eukaryota; kingdom Metazoa; phylum Arthropoda; class Insecta; order Coleoptera; family Kateretidae; genus Brachypterus; species Brachypterus glaber. The sequence goes on from OY294045.1 coordinate 12,027,720, forward strand.
TCATCGTACAGAGTGATATTGGTAGACTGACAGTTTCGGGCTGCTGGCCCTCTTTAGTACCAAGAGTCAACTCTGCACGCTGGTTTAGAAAACGTTTTTAGACTTTATTCGCAAAAGGAATATAGCCATTAGATTGATGTAGACTTGTGCGCCATCTGTTGCTAGATGTAGACAACTACTCATACCTCTCCTAGTCTGGAGACTTTGAATGGTAGCAAGTTGAAGACTTGTGTGTCTCAAGCACATAGTACCACTAACGTGTGGTTAGACGTAGAATTAGTAAGGACAGAAATTTTTAATTTTAAACAAAATTATAAAAATATTAATTTATTATTCCATCAATCTATTTTCTAATCATCGTACAGAGTGATACTGGTAGTCAGTCTACTAACTCAAGAGTTAGAGTTTCATTAAACTGTGTTGAGTTAGAGTTAAGTTGAGTTTACAGATCTAGGGTCCTTGGGTAAAATTGTTTTTTTATCTCGCTCGGTTTATATTACTTTTAAGCTTAGTCGAATAAGAAAAAAATCTTTATTATTATTTTTATATATATATTTTTAGTTTTTTTTATAAATATAAAAAAACACTATAAAACAAGTTGTTGAGGACAGTATTTTTTCTATATTCTTGGTATTCTCATATACATGCAGGTGGACGATGTCAGATATCAAGATACACCGGATAGAGCATATTTTTTTTAGCGTATTATAAGGATATGCCAGTTATTCTATCTTATCATATTGATGGTATCAAAATACATTGGTCAATTTTTCTATTCTCTTAAAAGGTTTATTGATGTATGCAGAAGCCGACAAACATTTTGTGTAAGCATAGAGTGTTTATAGGTATAATAACGACTATGCAATCTGACGTTAACACAAAATAATACAGTCTCCACACAGACTGTCTACCGTATTATAAATTGTAAGCAATTCAGAATACCTTTAAGTAAAAATTATCAGTATTTAAAAGTTTTTTAGAAATATTTTTTCCTTATATTTAATTTTTGGTGAAAGCGCTAATTTTTTTTTGATTATCCACCCTACGGTGACTCTAGATCTGCCCCTGTTTCCCTTAGGGTTGCTTGAAAGTAAACAACCAAACAATGAAGAAATGTAATTAATATTATTACAACGAAAATTTATCCATACTCATTATTCATGTCATGCATGGTAAAATTTTGTCATGGAGCTTTATGTTATAGACCACACAGGCATATCTAAAGAATTCTAAAAAATAGAAATATGTATAAACAATATTACCAGGTCCTGTAGCCTATAAGTAGTGGATTAAATCTGTTAAGGTAAGTATTTAAATATTTTCGATTAAATAAAACGCATGCTTAATTTACCACAGATTTGTTTTAAGAATTGAATTTATTTCGAACTAAATAAAACATCGTAGATACACAAACTTCGCGCAGAATCTATCAGAGTAAAAAATTATATCAAGGCAGCTATAATTTTTACTTTTAATAACATTTTTAGGTATTACCCATTGTGCTTTTGATAATTTTTGACATTTAGGTTAAATTGACTGGAAATTATTATAGAGGAAGGGTAGCAAATGTGGGCTAGGTCTTGTAATATGGGCTAGGTCTTGTAATATGGGCTAGGTGGGTTTCTCAGCTATCCGATGCAGTTCTCTGCATCCGACTGTGGCAAATCGTAAATGGCGAAGTTAAACTTCCACAGTAAAGATTTATTAATTCATTCATACATTCGTTGACTTTTGAGAATTTATTTTTATTTTCGTCGTTTTCAGCAAGATACAGAACTTTTTCGGTTAAGTTTATGAATTCCGTTACATGAAAAATAACAATGTTTTCAAAACCATTTCTGCAAAAAATTAAAGCCACATAATCTGGCTTTGATGTGTGCTTATCAGATTTCTTCTAATTAAAGAATTTTAGACATAACCTCTTTTGTTGTATAGACCGAGTATTTTTGCAATATGTGCTACCTCTGTGTTTCTATTATGGGCTATATAGAGCTATGTACCTAACCCTAGAATTTTTCTAAGATGTCAAAAAAAGATCAGCAAGCAGCCAAGAATAGAAGAAAATCGGACGAGGGCGATATGGAACTCGCTACACTGATAAAAAGGATTTATTTGGATATGGCCAATTAAATTATTTGCTTGTAACAAATTTTATTTAAGTCAAATAAATATATAGCTCATGTAAACAAATATTTTAATATCAAAATCATTTATTAATGGAAACAAAATAGTTTATTTGACAGAAATAAAATTTATTTTTCACAACCAAAATAATTCAATTGGCCATATTCAACCAAATATTTTGTTGACACAAATAAACTGTTTTATCAGTGTTTAAAGGCGGTAAGGTAACACGAGATGGGTACCTTCAAAGCTTCAAAAATGTTTAATGTACAACGTTCTACATTGTGAGTTATTTGATTTATTATTTCATTTTAGATATATACTTTTAACTTATTACGACCTAAGCCAAATAGGAAGTTAATATTATAAGAATAATATTATTCTGCCAACCATAAAACAAATCACCATCAACTTAGATTCTGCGGGGGTTTAGAAAAAAAAAACAATAAAAAAAAGTTAAAAAATGTAAAAAAAATCAAAAATGGTTCTGATAATAAAAATCTGTCGAGAAATAATGATAAAACAATAACTTTTTCTAGCCCACATTAATGTATTATGAAAGGGGAAAGTTATTTATAATACAAGGGCGAAAAGTTAAATTTTTCGATTGAGTAGGCCGAGGGCCGGCCCGAGGGTAATAAACCTGCGAAATCGAAATTTAACTTTTTGCCCGTGTATTATACAATATTTTTTATTCGATTGTTACTAATTATAATAAATTATTAAAATATACTTAATTTTAAAGTGCAAAAAATATTTCTTTTTACTGTCTTATTCAATTCAATTCAATTAACTTTATTTAAAATTATAACTTACAATAATATTTTTCATTTATTTCACGCTAGGCAAAGCCCGTTTTGTGAAATCTGAAAGTATACATTTTATTAACTAAACCTAAATTTTAAGACTAACAAAATAACAAACAAAAATTAAAACTAGTAAATAGTGTGTGCGAGGAAAGAAAATAGAAGTAAACAGACAAAAACAGAGTAATAAGTAATTATTACTTATCTAGTTATCCATGACAAATTGCTGTCCAATCAAATCGTTACAAAAACAAATGAATTGTTTCTTTTGCTTACAATTTCATTTTAAAATTAAAAAATCTATAGCTTGGTGATTAATTTGTCTGTTGTGAAAATAATACTTGTGAAACCGTTCTATGAATATTATAAATATTGAAAGTGATTTTACAATTGAAATTTTGTGTTTTTAATTTATTTTAGTGTGTGAATGAACATATATTTTGAGGTTATGTTATGGAATTTTTTTTATTTTGTATGAAATGATTATAATAACTGTATCTGGTCAAAAAGAACGGTTAGTTCAAGACCAAAAGTGACCAAAGGGTCATATTTCTTTATAAATATTACAGTAAAGGTAAAGCATCTTTTTTTAAAAAGCTTCAAAATAACAAGTTTTAGTTAGCGGGTGAAAAAACTTTTTGGCCCTATGCCCACAAAGTTCAACTTTCGCCCGTAAAACATGAACAAAAAGTGTCGCTTTTAGAATCAATCGAATAAAAAAGATATTGTGGCGAGCCACAATTTAGTTTCACCCGGTACAATGTTCATACGCACCCGGCTTGTACTCGATTCTGGACAACCCTACCAGAATAAGAACGCTAGTTCGAGCTGTTACTCACCCGACTTGTCGCTAGTGTTCTCTGCATTGTGCTGCCAATGGGCGGAGCATAACTGAACTAAACATTCAAGTTTTACTTTCCCCTATTATGTCGAACAAGATAAAAACTGTGGTTTTGTGTTAGTAAAAAAAATAACTTTAGATTATTTTTATGCATTTTTTTAAGTTTTATATATAAATAAAGATAATTTCCGGGGGATAAAAAAATGGTCTTGAGGGTTCCGTATAGCTATGCACGGGTAATATGCATATATTCACGGTAGGCATTAAACAATTTAAATAAAAAATCAAGCACCATATTTTTATTGATAGATTTTGTATTATAGAGCTTACTGAGTAAAACATAGCCAAAATTAAAATATTTTCTCAAAAACTGTTCTAAAGGATTATTTTAATTTTGGATTTGTTTTGCTCAGTAGGGTCTACAAAAAATTTAAATATCTCCAAGACTTCTAGTCAAAGCTTAGAGAAATAGGACATTTTATGTACAAGAATTGTTTCAGTTTTATTTTGGTTCATTTTTTTTTATCTGATAATTAGAAAGCAAGTTACGATAGCCAGGGCGTAGATGAGGGGGTAATGGGGGTAAATACCCCCCATAGGACAAAAAAGTAAAAATATGCCTTTTTTTTTATTTTTAATCTATTCTAATCTATTATCTACGATATTATCCCCCTCATAGAAAAAAAATCTACGCCCTTGGTCGATAGGAAATAGTGTTTTCCCCTTTGGCCCACTTCCTCCACTCGAATTCACTTTTCTATAGTTTTCCTAAAAGTGTTTTTCATGTTTATTATCCTTTGTTTTTAATTTTATCTCTCATCGTTTTTTTTTTTCTAATTCTAATATTTTAAAAACGCTTTAACTCAGAGACTTGCAATTTGGAACATAGATTTTCTGAGTAGGGCAGGCGCGCCGGTTTTGGCCACTTTAAGGTTTTAACATGATTTGTTATTTTCTAGATTTTTACCCATTAAGTTTTTTCATGGAATATTGGTTGCAAGTGATATGTCCAGTTTGAAAATTCATTCATGGTTCTGAACGTCTGAACTTCTTATAGTGAAGTGGTTTATTATAAAATAATTAATATTATAAGCTTTTTTTAATTATTTTATAAGTGATATGTTTTAAAACAGTTGTTATACATTAAAACAGGACCAGTTAATCCTTTCACCATTTGTGGCCTCCCACTCCCCAGCCATACTATAGCACCATCTACAAATTCATTAATGTACCAAATGTGATATTGTATATTGTAGACGGGATATTTAAAATAAGTAAATAAATTCTTAATAAAAATGGAGGTGGTCATATATGAAAGCGTTCTTGAAATATCGTAGTGTAAAGTTGTTAGCTTAACAAACAAAATTTTGGCACATATTTAAATTTAAGCATTTTACTAAGGACAATTTATTATAAAAATAGATATTATAATGAAAAAATCTTGCTATTAAGAACACAAGAACAAAAAATGTTATAATAAAAATATTATTTAGTTTTTTTTTTTATTTTTAAATGAAATGGCAATTTATTTATTTTTTTTTGAGCCGAAGTTTAATTTTTGTATATTTGACCATGTGGGTGTAATTAAAATTTTAAATAATCGTGTTTTTTGAAATACCCTATTAGCCATGGTATGGGGAGATGTCAACTAACTAATAACTCTTCTCTCTAGAATAGGAATTTCATTTGTAAAAACTGAAAAAACGTAGCCAACATATACATTTGTCTGTGTTACTCGCACAGCTTTGTTCTAACAGAGACAACAATAACAGTTACTGGTAATTGTTATTGTTCAGGCCTGAATATACCTACTATTTGTTTACAAACGATGGCGATACTTTATATTAACGGTATGCGTATTCTAGAGAGATGAGTTGTTAGTTCGTTGGGATGTGTCCGAAGAGTGTAATGATTAAGACAGATTATAACTATTTATCTATGTTACAACATTTAATTTCATTTAAAATAATTACTCCATGATATACTTTATTATAACTGGTTAATTAATGGTAGGTACCTAATATAATAAACATTATATTACCTCTATAATAAAATAATACATTAAGATTTTCAAAAGATATAAAATGAAATTAAGATAGCTTTTAAGATACAGACTTAATATTATCTCTAGATGTATCAAATTCCTTTGAGCTTGTTTTTGTGCTATGAAAATCTACTAAAAGGTAGGTGTGTATGTTATTTAAAGAGAAGTTTCAATTGCAAGACTTAAGTAAGATTGTATATTACTTAGAAAAAGTTTACTAATTTAAATTTACCTGAAGACAGGGTTGGATTTACTGACGTTGCTGCCTTGGACAATAGATAACATGCCACCCCACAAGGGGGTTGTACTTTGGAGCCCCTTGAAAAATAAGATATTATCTATACATGGTTGAATTTAGAATAAAATGTGCTTTCATATTCTCTAGTAAAAATGGGGTGGGGGGTACTATTTAAAAAACAAAAGTTGGAAGTGGTTCCAAGAGGGGGTGGGTAAGTAACGGGTAGTTTTGCGTAAGTCAGTAAATTCTACTTTGACTAGCATTTAATTTTGTTTTTTTCGATTTTTTCTATCTTTTTAAACAACAGAGATATAGCCCGTCTAAAACCTGGTGGGACAGTATTATTAATAAATAATAGCTGTTATTTGGAGCCCCTTTAAGAAATAAGATACTACTAATAATACATGGTTGAATTAAGAATAAAATTTACTTTTATATTCTTTGATAAAAATTGCGGGGGTGCTATTTGAAAAACAAAAGCAACAAAAGTTGAGGGGTGGTTCCAAGGGGGTGGGTAAGCAAGGGGTGGTTTTGGATACGTGAATAAAAACTTCAATAGCTCCCATTTAACGCTGTTTTTTGCAAAAAAAATTATCTTTTTAATTAACGGAGATATAGCTTGTCAAGAACCTGGTGGGACACCCGGTATATATTTTATTTAAATTTAAGCACGTATGTTTATATGACTTATATAATCTGTTATTTGTTTAAATACAAGACAGTCTTGTAATTAAAAGTAAAAATTTTTTTTTTGATTATCCTAAAACTTTAGTCAGTTGAGATCAAGAAGGGAAAGATTGCACCAATTTTTACTACATATCAGAGCTAAACTAAAGAAACCACTTATTAAACACTGTTACTATGGTTACGATGAACAAGTTTGTAATGTTGTGTTTCTTTATTGGGCTTATGGTTTGGTTGATATAAAGTTTTTTGTTAATTCCCGGGAATCCCGGGATCCCGTGAGTTGGATCGAGTGCAATCTTTCCCTTCTTGCTCTCACCGGTTCAATTGGGTGAACAGTAACTGCCATGCCAAAGTTTAAGAGGTAATTCTACATCCAAAAATATGAAAAAAAGTTTCTATAAAGGGTGGTCCGAAAATGAGCCCTAAGGGAGCTATGGCCCTTCGAATATGACATATTGAATGAGGCACAAATAAGAGCATCAATAAAATTTTAATGCTGCAAGCTGATTCTTTATATAAAACTGGCCAAAAAAGTATTCTTCACCAAAACACATAAACTTAATAATAAAGCAGTAATAGCCTTTTAAGAAGTAACGTTTTTGGTGGCACAAAATGTTATTTCCCCTTAACTGCATTTTTTTTTTGAAAACGTTTGCTCCTACAGTGTTACACTACATGACATTTTTTATGTATTTTTACTCAAGAAATCTATATTTTTTACAAAAAATCCAAAAAAACTACACATAAAAAAGTTTGGGGCAAAAATGTGTTAAGCCTCACATATTTTGTTCGTCTAGGTACGCCTCTGGATAAATTCAAAAAAATAAATTAACTTATTGTCCTTATTAATACTAGTATACATGCAAAAGCTCGTCGCTCTAGCTTTAAGGGTAGCAGAGTTATTGATTAAAAACCTTATTTTTATTAAAATTTTAAAGGGCAGTCGCCCCCTTAGGGCTACCAAACATTGGTTTCGCAATAAAGTTTTTTTGGTGTATTTTAGATGGTGAACATACTTCTTATTAAAAAATAACTAAAGAAAAAAAATATCATACTTAAACACTTGAAAACCAATTATTTAAATAATTTATTATGCTTAAACCAAACAATCCAATATGCTGAAAGATTTTAATAGAATTTAAAATGTTCTCGGTTATATGAAAAACAAAAATTGCTTTTGCGCGATATATTATAAATAAAACATCATCGAAACAAGATTGAAATGAGAAAAGTTTCATTTACGTTCCGGAAAACTCTCATGTAAAGCACAGGTATTCAACATAAAGGATTCTTTATGTATAAGCGGCGAACGAATATTAAAATTCGCTTTGTTTCAAAACTCAATCTCACAATACAGGCTTAATGTAAATATAAGCGGCAATACCGGGAGCGGGTAGGTTGATTTGACGGCCCCCGTCTTGTCAGAAGCTTTCCTCCCAGATTGATTTTAATAAGAACCGTTACAAGGCAAAGAAACGCTAAGACAGCCATGAATTTACTGGGGTTGCTAGCTGTTGAAAAACAAAAAATGGAAAAGTAAACATACTCAAGTTAAAACTACTAAAGAAATGTAAAGTAAACAATAGTAATTTACTAATTTACCTACTGAATAAATAAGTAAGAGACAAAGAATTAAAATTAATTTATTATAGCTATTTTTATAGATATGCAAAAGGCGTTTGATAAGGTTAATATTTAATTAAAAAAAGAGATTACGGGTATTTATTAAGAACTACTGGGATCACGGAGTACTAAAAGGATTAACTGTACAACAATAAATGAAGAACACACATAGGAACCGCAAGGCTCTGTATTAGGACCCGTCTTGGCTTGTCTTGTGCATTCATTATAAAATCAGGACTAAAAGCTACATTGCTTACCAAATTCTTTTATACCCAATAGTATAATTACCATTATTAATAAAAAAATGTTTTAAAAATGTTTTTAAAACAACCACAAAAAAGTTTTTTTATTGAAAAAGGTTTTTATTCTGTGAAGGATTTCTTAAATGCACGCCCTTAAATTTTGTATATATGTATGTTTACTTTCTCCTAATATTAATGCATATATATTTATCTATATTTTACTTTCTTTTATTTAAGTATTTATTTTTTTAAATGTAAATGTTTTTCTTTTAAACTTATTTCTGTTACTCCGTATATCCATCAACCGATGGCCCAATGCCAAATAAATTATTCTATTCTATTCTATAACAAATATTACAAAATATTGATTTCTAACAAAAAATTTGTATGAAAAAAAAGGGGTAAATAATATTTAAAAATAAAAAATTAGTTTAGCATTAATATTACTAATAGTAATTAATAGTAATTTACTATTTTAAATGCGGTAAATATATTTACACGTTGATGTTTAAAAGCTTATATAAAGTTAAATATCCAGTTCATAGAAATTTTAAAGAGTAGATTTGGTATGGCAACCCATATAAAAATGTTTTCCATTACTAAAGACGTGTTTTGCTTTATTTTACATTTATTATTGCTGTTACGGATTAATATGACACTAGAGAAATTGCTTAAGAAAAATAAAAACCTATTTATTTTTTGTAAAAATATTCAAAATGCGCAATATCTTTATCTTTATGACCGTTGCCCCAAACTAATAGATCTATTTAAACTTAATGAGCCACTGTCAAAAAGTTTTTTTTTTAGATTAATAACAGTATTTTATTAACTATTTAAAATGAGACCATGAACATAAAAACTGTATCTTGCTTTTGAAATATATAATAAATAAAAAAAGCGATAGCCATGTTCATTAAAGTTGATCTACTTTGAGAACAATTAAGAAAGAGAATAGCTTGCATTAATGACATTAATACATTATTTCCAAAAAAACTTTTCCCAAAAAAAGATGAACCGACTTCTGTCTCTAAAAAGTAAAAAATAAAAAATACTTACGTCCGTGCCAATTTCACTATTCCCTAAATTATTTACTAACAGTTATTTTTTTATTATTTTATTATTGTTTGCTGTGAAATTGGCACCGACTTAAGTATTTTTTATTTTTTACTTTTTAGAGACATATAAGTCGGTTCATCTTTTTTTGCGAAAAGTTTTTATTTTTTACCTCTTAGAGACACAGAACTTGTCGATTTGTAACGTAATCTAAGCTAAATTATAGCTGTCCTTCAATCAATCAATCAATTTATGGGAGATTTAGCTCAGTGGTCAATGGCATCGATATAGCCTGACACTGATCTAATGATCGTGAGTTCAAACCTCACTGGCGCCGATTGCCTTTTTCAGTTAATTAATAATTGAAATTTGGCGAAGGCGTACTCCCTGGATATATTGGTTCGAAAGTCAATTAAAGCCGGTGGTTCCCTCTACTACTAGCCCACACAAGTCCTGGACTTAGGGGATGCTTAATTAAGTAGAATAGTACGAGGTTAAAAACAAACATAAACATAAAACATAATCTCGGCAAAATGCTGACGTCACAACGCACTGTGCATTGTGACGTCATCATCTTAAAGATAAATTTCTAAAAAATAAAAGTAATATTTTTATTTTAGCGCCCAAGAGTCCAACCAACCTTATTTTATTTTTTATACTAAATAAAATTTTTTAATCTTTAAGCGTTAAGTAATAATCAAATAACGCCTTATGGTAAAATCACAAAATTTATGATTTTCTCTTGGTATTTTAATATTACAAGTCCAGAGAATCAAGTTTAACGGCATTTAAAAGATTTTCAGTGTGCCGTAATATTTGATCCCTTAATCAAGTTATCCGGATCCGAGTTATCCGATATTTTTCTAAAAATTTGGTTGGTAGTAGAACCAAATTAAGCGGGTTTTAAGTGAAATTGCGTTAAAATTATTAGATTTATCTTAATTATCCGGCTTACCCGGCATTATTCGAGCGTAAAATTGAAACGGGACCACCTCAGGAATGCCCTCTTTAAGTTCCAAAAAGTTTCATCAAATTCCGTTCATTCGTTCCAAAGTTATGCTGGAACAAACATAAAAAAACAAGGTCACACGTCAAATTGATAACCTCCTCCTTATTGAAAGTCGGTTAAAAAGGGTATTTATTGTACCGCAAGTTCATACATTCAGTATAACATACTACCTACAAGGTAGTGTCTACATTGTACTGTGTTCAATCAACGCATAACAATAAGGGCACATTTTGTAAAATTCTTTAGAGCAAAAAGTTTCCCATGTCTCCAGAATCATTGCAAGTCTTAAACTTTGATTTGAACATTACGAAATTTACATACAAGAAAGGCTATTTTCAATTTGCATTACAATTTACTGCTTTTGCATATCCAAATTTGAATAAAATTGGTTCAGACCGTATGCTGGCATTATTTACCTGATACAAATTACACCAAGAGTGATGTTTTCTCAAGGTAATTTTTTCATTCAATATGAAATTTTATTAAAATGTCACAATAAATATTCAACAATTTTCTTTTCACTAAAGAGACATTATTTATTTTATTTTTATCCTGGAGCCCTTTTTTTCTTTCATAATTTATTACGGACATCAAAAATACTTCTTATATATTTCTAATAATTTGGCTAAAATACAATGTTAAAGACCGCATCTCGATCTCTGTTGAAGTTTCTATACATGTATGTGAACAATACAAGGGTGAAGGGGTAAAAGGGCTCTTAAGACATTGTATATTGAGTTTATTCCCACTAACAAAATTAACCATCTTTCCCTTAATTAACAACTAACAAATTTCAGAGGAATAGAAAAGAAGGCATGTACAATTAGTTAGCCGGAAACCTTGGGGACTTTTTTTCTAATTTTCTCTTCTGTCCGATATACCACTAATATTTTCTGTCATAATTTATTATGGACATCAAAAATACTTCTTATATATTTCTAATAATTTGGCTAAAATACAATGTTAGAGACCGCATCTCGATCTCTGTTGAAGCTCCTATATGTGAACGATACAAGGGTGAAGGGGTAAAAGGGCTCTTAAGACATTGTATATTGAGTTTATTCCCACTAACAAAATTAACCATCTTTCCTTTAATTAACAACTAACAAATTTAAGAGGAATAGAATAGAAGGCATGTCCAATTAATTTTATTCAATATAATACAACGCCCTTAATATGCATTGTAAAAAATACTGTCAGTCCTATTAATTTTTTAAAAAGCTTATAAAGGTTAAAAATTTATTAAGCAGAAGCCCGAATTAAGCATTTAAAAAAAAGTTATAAATTTAACACTAAAAAAAATCAAATATCAAAATAATATGGTTAAAAATAGATTTTAATAAAGAGATGTAAAAGTTGGTTCATTCTTTTTAGCGAAAAGTTTTTATTTTTGTTAAAAGTTTTGTTTAATAGCTCTCTACATAAGTGGTCACCTTGAGCAAAATAGTCTGGTAACCAAGATGAACATTGCAAGAATTATTGTATCCTGTGTAATATAAAATCTATCAATTCGAAATTGAAAAAGTGATATAGCATTTGCTTAAGCTCCTTAACAAATTACATACATCAGCAAATTGGTAACACTGCAAATAGAAGAAACTATTGAAACTACACTCAGAGGAATTTCATTTTATAAAATGCATCTGAAATCATTTAAATTTAAAACATTTTCTTAATTAGTGCGTTCAATGGAAGAAGCAAAACTAATCAAAAGTCATCAAATGATAAGTTTTGCTAGCAAATTGCTGAACGGCTTATATCTGCCACTTGTCACAACCACCATTTGAGGTTAGAAATACCCACAGAAAGTACAATTCAGCGCTTTTATAAAATCAATCAAAACTAATCATCTCAAAACGTTGACGAGGAATATTTCCAGCGACATCTGTCAATCGAAACTGATCATAGCATCCAGTAGTTATTTGACAGCTTTTGATGAGTATTGCTGTTTCCATTGAACGCACTCCATATTTTAAGGGTAAAAACTTTTTAATTACTAATAATAAATATAAATAAAAAAAACAAATTTTTAAATCAAAACTTTGAAGTAAAATTGTCCTATACTTTTTTGTTATATTGTCCCATACTTTTTTGTTGTATTAATTTCTTAATAATAGTATATTATAATCGGAAAAGTATTTGTTTTTTGGGTCAAGAAAAGATATGGACAAGCGAGACCTGTCGAGTCTAGCCACTTCTCGAAACCCAGAAAACTACTTTTCCGGCTTGGATTTACTAAATCCAGTGAGCATTTGGCAGATATTAGTGACAAGTTGTTATCAACTAGAAGGTACTAAAATTATTACAAATGGGTACAGTATTAGTAATTCAATTACAAAAAGCCTACAAAAAAATTCTATATCTTAAGGTTCTAACCCATAATTTCCTATGTTTTTTAAACAGGCAGTTTTTCCAAAAATCGTATATTAATTATTAATTACACTTTTTATACGATTAGTAAAAACTGCGATGAAATTTTTTTAGAGCAAAAAACATATTGGTTTTCTTTTAATAGTATAACTTTTTTTTATTTTACCAACAGTTTTCTCTGGGTATAAAAATTATAAGCAGCTCTATAAATAGGCAGTTTTATGCGTTGGTATAACCATCTGAATAATTACCAAGGACATGAAAACAAGAATTTATTACGGAAATGTATTTTCACACTGTTGAAGGGATCAGATAATATTTTTTTACTAAATTATTAACCCAATAATCTAAATAATAAATAAATATTAATTGAGAAGCCCATGAGCATTAGTTTGTTTGGGGCTCTTCAATGAAGAGAGATTGGCATGTATCAATTTATATATGATGGTAGGATTGGTGTAGTGGTCTACCGCGTCTGTACATGACAAGCCTACTAGCTACTAGCTAACTAGCGTGAGTTCGATTTTCACTGGCGCCGATTTGCCTTTTTCAGTTAATTAATGAATGAAATTTGGCGAAGGCCTAAGCAGGTGGTTTCCTCTAGTACTAGCCCACACAAGTCCTGGACTTAGGGGATGCTTAATTAACTAGAATAGTACGAGGTTAAACAAACATGTAATGTAATGTAATAATAAACATAATTCGGGAGAAAGAATTTATCCTTCTGTTATACAGTGCATGTCCAAAGTCCGCCTTCCCCTTTAACTTTTGAACGGCTTAATATATATATTTGATATATATTTGATATATTTAGGGAGCACAAATAACCTAAACACAAAATTTTGCAGAAAATTCAACTTTAAAGCGCCACTGACATTTGCACGGAAAACGTCAAGCGATAGGCCAGGTCTCCTGCCAACCCAAAAGAACAAAAAGTACGGACCTCTTATGGGCGCAAAATGCGTGTGATTATGAGCTTATAAGAGTAGCAAAATGGAAAATAGTGTATTAAAGTACAGTAGAGTACAAGTTTAGAAAACGAGCCGCTTGCGGTGAATTTTCTAAAGTACTAGTGCTCTAAAAACGTGTTATGAAACGAGTGCTTTACACAATTTTTTCTATTTTGCTCTAAAATTTAAAAAAAATTACATTTAAATTGATGACTGATTTAGAGATTTTTGTTTCGAATTGGCATTACAGTTTTCGCCATGTTTAAAATTCTTAGAACGAATATTATTTTGATATATTTTATAGTCATTTCTTCTATTTTCCACAAAATTAAACTTTAAACCGACGTTCACAATTGCACGGCAAATGTCAAGAGATAGACTTTTGTCTGTTGCCAACCCAAAAGAAAAAAAAATAGAGACCTCTTATGGGCCTATAAGAACACACAAAATGCGTGTGATTATGAGCTTATAAGAGTCGCAAAATAGAAAAAAATGTTGGTACCTTTTTGGTGGCGTAGTAATCTAGTTTTGGAGTAATCGCTCTGATACAGTTATTATGGTCCTTAAAAGCAATTTCTGAGAAAATAATTTTTTTAATTGAGATTGCTTTGATTTAAAGGGTATCAAAAAAAAAACAATTAGATTTACGATCTCTTAAAAGTTTAAACTCATAAACTAAAACTCGGTTTTATTTAATGTAAACTCTTCAACATAAAAAGCAATAAAAGAAATCGATATCGATTTCAAACGGGGCACTTAGCTCTAATATTCCCGTGCCCATCTAAATTACATTGTGCGTGCAAAGAAATTAAACACTACTAGTGATTTCGTCTATAATTTCCAAATGATTCTATAAATTTATCACTGTAGCTTTTGCCTTTGCGTGTTTATCTGAAGCATGTACTCAAATGCAATTATCATTAAGACTCCTAGCCGGTTGATAGCCTCCCAAAGGCTACTCGTTATGGTAATTTACTAGTAATTTTAAATTGTTATTCGTATTTAACTAGTTTAAGATATTCGAAATAGTAAAGAAAAAACATTTTTCTACGACTTAATAGAAAAGTTGACATTTCTACAAAAATAAATGAAGTTTTCAGTCCGAAAAATAACCTATTTCTTAGCATTTTACTTTTCTGTTCGTTACTATGACATCAAGCGCAAAATTGAGTGTAGGCAACCGGTAATACCAGTCCGGTATGTCAATCGTAAAACAGCTGTCAGTTATATACTAGGTACGCCATTTTTTAATATAAAATTGTTATTTATTTCGAATCAAATTTCAATTTCGTGTGTTAAATAAGTGTGTGCTAAATTATTTGTTGAATTATGGAGAGTGACAGTATTGAGGATTTTACTTCTAAACCACCAGATTTGCAGTAAATTGTAAGTGTTGCGCTCTTGTTAGGTTATGAACTTACTGCCTGAAAATTAATTTATTTATATTAGATCGTAGAAAAAATGTTGTTTTTATTACGAGCGCAAATGTTATTTCTGCTTTCGCGTGATTGCTGATCGAGGCGTCTAGCTGAGATCAGAAAATTCCACGCTTATTTTGCGATTAATACAAAAATAATTATTTTAGACTGCTTTTTCTGAAAGTACACTTGTTCGGTATTCTTCGGCCAATAAAGTTTTTCAATGTTCGCCGTTTTGCGGCTTACAATTTTTATAAAACTAGTCTGAAAAATATTTTTAACATTCCGAAAAAGCAAAAATTATCATTCTACAAAATTTCCATGCGCCATTAGGGGGAACCCTATTTTTTTATTATTTTAAAATTTTTATTCTAATGTATCTAGAACATCCTGAAACTATGAGGTGATCAAACTCCTCTAAGGGTTCCAATTTGACCCCTAAAATCGTGAAATTACTCAAAAATCGTAAAAAACCATTGAAAATAGACTACTTTTTGTATCAGTGTAAAATTTAAAAGCCTTCAAATCTTAATTTTTTCCTTTTAAGTGTTCGAAATTATTTTCCAAATTTCAAAATGATCAAAAGATTCCATCAGGTGCCGAAAATCCGCCAAAGTTGCCCCTAAAACACAAAATTTTACGAATTTCCATCATAAATGTGACCACTAAAAAATCATTTAAAAAATATGTCAATCTGGACTTAACTGAATTTTATTTAATGCACATTAACAATATAAAATAATTTTGCTTTTATTTGGCGATAAGCTCTTTTTGTTTTTGTCAAATTATTTTATATTATTAATATACATTAAATTAAATTAAGTTAAGTCCAGATTGACGTATTTTTTTAATGCATTTTTAGCGTTTCTCACATTTATGGTGGAAATTTGTCAAATTTAGTGTTTTGGGGCAACTTTGGCAGATTTTCGGCACCTGAGAATATTTTGATCATTTAAAGGCACATAATTTTGTACACTCAAAAGGAACAAATTAAGATTTCAAGGCTTTTAGATTTTCCACTAATGCAAAAAGTACAGCCCATTTTCAACGATTTTTCACGATTTTTGCATAATTTCACGATTAAAGGGTACCAATTGGGACCCTTGGAGAAGTTTGATCACCCTCATATAATTTGAGGATATTCCAGATATACCAGAAAGAAAATTTTTAAACAATACCCTCATATTTTTAGGATGTTCCATATATACCAGAAAGAATATTTTAAAACAATAAAAAAAATAAGGTCCAACCTAATGGGCCATAAAAAACTTTTAAGTTCTTTGATAAAATAAGAACTATAGCCTTAATTTTAATATTTTTGGGGTCTTAGTCCACTTTTTGTGTTGCTGCATGCAATATGTGTAAATATTCAGCGTTCCAGAGCTTCCAAAAATCCTGATGTAAGCATGTAAGTATAAAAGCTGCCTGCGATTTAAGCGATTAATTTTAAGTAAGTTGAGTTTTGGTGGGCAATACGTTTTGCCCGAAAAACTTATCTAGCTTCCAAAGAATTCGTTTTTGCTTTCGTCTAAAGAATTGTATCTGTTGGAAATATAACGGCTTTTGCTTTTACATCAAAGGATTTTCAAGCAGAAACACAATGAACCTGCTGCAGGTCTAAGTGTCACTTTTGATTTCTGCTCCTCTACTGAGGATGATTGATGAAGTTGAGGCTCCGGTAAGGCCATCAGCTAAGTAAGAGTTTAACTGAAGAAATGTAACAAAGATGGGGATTTCCTTAGACGTAATCAGCTGGGAAGTTAATAAGCACTTCACATCTTTAGTGATAAATTGACATTAGAGTATACTTTACATCTTCAGCTTTTTCGGAAAATATTGGATGAAGCTAAAATTTTGACAAAAATTCTAAATAAAAAAATCTTAGTTTGCTTCGATTCACAATATAAAAAAAAAGCAACAAAGATTATTTTTATTTAAGTCACATTCAACGAACTAATAACTCTTCCATCTAGAATAGACATTTCATTCGTTAAAACTGACAAAAACCTCGGCAACATAAACATTCGTTTGTCCTACTCGCACATCTTTGTTCTAACAGAGACCACAATACCAGTTACTGATAACTCTTATTGTTCAGGCCTGAATATACCTACTATTTGTTTACAAACAAACTAAGATGTTGGCGATACTTTATTTTAACGGTATGCGTATTCTAGAAAGAAGAGTTATTAGTTCGTTGGTCACATTATCTTTATTTAAGTCACAGGTCGAATTGATAACCTCCTCCATTTTTGGAAGTCAGTTAAAAAGCAACAAAGGTTAGCCCATTATTTTTATTTTATTTTTAAATATTTTATAAAACTGACTTTTCTCAGTGTAGAATTTCAAAAGGTACTTGTTATAAGAAGACAAATGAATAAAATAGAAAAATATAAGAAGGTAAACCAAAGAGGAAGAATAAATATAATTAAACGAGGGAAGAAAATAAAATAAGAGAAGTTTTTAATTTCTCGGTGAAGCCATCAATTAGGGAAGTGGCCGTGAGTTGAACTCGTTGCCGGGAATAAAATTAAACTCCGGGACTAAGTTATAAAAAGACATTAACCCCGAGAACATTGAACTTTCTCTTAACTTTCATTAGTAATTCTGTACAACCCTGATCTTGTACAACTTTTTTATCGACCGACTAACCGACTGACGCTTCGCAATTAGTACGGGGTAATTGATTCTGCATTCCTTAGGGATAAATTACACAGGCCCACAAAAAAATTTACTTTAATTACTATTAACGAGACTATTTTTCTTACATATTTTTGGGCGCTGAAAACGAATTTTAAAGCTGACCTGAAAATGACCTCGCTCCTTCTTCTGGAAAGTCGGTTTTGGTCGGATTTGGCTTAAATTAGGATATTTTATGGTTCTTGATGTTTTGTTTAAAAGTGTACAGATGCACAACACCCAAAAATTAATAGTTTAGGTTTGTTTGTTTGTTTTTTTGTTTATTTAACCTCGTACTATTCTACTTAATTAGGCATCCCCTAAGTCCAGGACTTGTGTGGGCTAGTAGTAGAGGGAACCAACAGCTTATACTGACTTTCGAACCAGTTTCTAGGGAGTGTCCGTTTCACTTATCACCTTCGCCAAATTTAAATTATTAATTAACTGAAAAAGGCAAATCTGCGCCAGTGAGAATCGAACTCACGCTAGTAGGCTTGCTATACATACGCGCTAGCCACTATGCTATGCCTTCCATAGGTGCTAGAGGTGTTCGAAAATCTCGGTGCACCGATAAAAAGTGTCTTTGGGCACTCTTCCCAAAATTCATAGTTCAGGGGCTAGATAACTTTGAAGATCTCGAGCTAGCTCGTCCAATTTTCTTTATTGCAGTTTTCTAAATAAAAATATGAGGTCAGCAAGCACTGTAAATGAGTTTATTCGCAACTGTATATGTAATACATACATTACATGTACTAATAAAGTTTGGGAAGTACGTGATTTCTTGTCCCACTCTTTTCCACGCCTGGACCTGACCTGTAATAGAAAATAGAGACCAGTAAACTAATTATTACTGGTCTACATTATAAATAATTAATTTCCACTAGATGGCGCCACCGATAAAAATGTCAAAATGGCTGAACTGCTGTTGCCTAAATGTATAGTTTTAGTCAATGTTTTTTACATTTGAGACTGAAAAGGATAATAAATGTTATAAACGGTGCCTTGTGAGCTATCAACAAATGCATTTTGTGGTTGTTTTTTTGGGTTACGCGTATGTGAAACTTCAGTTTTATATGATTATGCTTCTCTTGTAAAATGCAGGAAAAATGATTTGTGGTAAATATGAAAAGAACTAATAAACTAAGTATTATAGTATTATTTTCTTCATTTGAATTCAAACATCTAGGTTTCCAAAGAATTAGTACTTTATCTTTAAATAAAAACCGTTGCGAATAAAATAGTATACAGGTCTCCCGGGAAAAGGTACTTTTCCGAGTCGACCTGTAATCTAATTTTTTTGTCGGGGTCGGGGTTATAAGAGTCTTTTTTAAGACTACAACTACATCCCTTTATATCGTTTTTAGCACTACCGCCACACACACAATTTTAATTTAATTGTATACTACATACATTATCTATCCATATATTTAGCCGAACTGGCCCCTAAAACGGTAAAGTACCCGTATTCTTCGCTGAAAGCCCGGTTACGATACTTAGTTCCGGCGGATGGGTTTTTTTTATAAATCTATGACCCAACGTTAGATCAGGGACATTTTTGTAGTTGAATTTTGTATAACTACTCTTGGTTTTATAGTATATTAAAATACTAGTTTCATAACACCCGCTTTTAGCGCACTGTATATGTACTACATACATTACATGTGTTAATAAAGTTAGGGAAGTACGTGATTTCTTGTCCCACTGTTTTCACGCCTGGACCTGACCTGTAATGAAAAATGGAGGCCAGTAAACTAATTATTACTGGTCTATATTATAAATAATTAATTTCCGCTAGATGGCGCCACCGATTAAAATGTCAAAATGGCTGAACTGCTGTTGTTATGATAAACAACAAAGTACTTTGATAAACACGAATATAATCTAGTACATTTTGTTTAAAAAACCTAAATGTACAGTTTTAGTCAATGTTTTTTACTTTTGAGACTGAAAGGGATAATAAATGTTATAAACGGTGCCTTGTGAGCTATGAACAAATGCATTTTGTGGTGGTTTTTTTGGGTTACTAAAAAACTAAGTATTATTTTCTTCATTTGAATTCAAACATCTAGGTTTCAAAAGAATTAGTATCTTATCTTTAAATTAAAACCGTTGCGAATAAAATAGTATACAGGTCTCCCGGAAAAAGGTATTTTTTTTATTTTGCTCTAAAGTTAAAAAAAAAAACTTGCATTTAAATTTAGGGATTTTGGTTTTCGGTTGGCATTACAATTTTCGCAATGCTTGTAATTCAAAGAATAAACGATATTTTTATATCTATTTTAGTCAGCTCTTCTCTTTTTCACAGGATCCTGTTAAAAAGCCCAAAAGAAAAAAAAATACTAACCTCTTATGGGCCTGTAAGAATTTACAAAAAGCGTGTGATTACGAGCTTATAATAGTCAGAACATAGAAAAAATATTTAAATGTAATTACTCCTTAGTGTAAGTAACGGTTGGCGCATATACAGTTGGACCCACAAAAAACGCAAGATTTAAATATGCTAAAATGTCAATTTTACTAATTATTTTATAGTTTTAAGAAATAGGTTAGGTTAATTTGACAATTAATTGTCAGTTTTTTCAAAGTTTATTACAGAAAATGCATGCGAATAATGTCGAATATTAAAAAAATAATAATAAACTGAAAAAACATTTAGAATGTTTAATCAAATCAAAAATTAAAACACAATATTTAGTAAATCTTATGAAAAAATAAAAATTTGAACTCTATATAATTTATGAAAATTATGATTTTCGTTTAAAATAAGTTTTTCCGTAGGTTTTTTTCGCTTTTTTTAATCTTGGAACTATCGATGCGGCCACGGGCGATAGTTTTTAACCTAGGAAAATTTGTATTGTTTATAGCATGCACCGCTTCTTGTAAATGGTATTCATTTATTCATCCTGTATTTCATTTGATATCTTCTTTCTTTCCGAGTCTGCACGCCCTTTCCTCCCCCATCTATTTTTTCTTCAATCTTAACCATTATTCTTTTTTCTAGGATCTTAACACAACTCTCCAAAACACTAAATTACCTTGCAACAATTAAAGGTCTCTATAGAGATCACTAGCCATAATCACTTCCGTACATCCTGCTTCCAATATACTAATAGTTTGAGATTTCTTAACATTTCTTAACGCATTTCTAATTACTTTATAATTATTATAAGTAATTTTGACAAATATTGTCAACATGACAACGGCTTTGTTTGTATTGTAATTATTGAATTTACGCAACTAAATTTTCAATCTTGTTTTTTTTTCGGATCCAACTGTACCACAACTAAAAAATTTTATTAATAGTTTATTTATTGTATTAATCACAGCTTAGTTGTAGGGTAAAACCCCAATCGTTGGCACTCCGCTAATTATTGGCACTGGAGTGATATTTTCGTTTATATAAAAAAATTCTCCATTGGTACCTTAATCTAACTATATTTTTTACGAAGTGGCAATATTGCTAAATTTTATACTTTAAATGCGATAAACATATTTTTCCCGCCCTGGGCAGTAGAATCTCCGCAGTTTCGTGTAAACTACGTAAGTGTGAATATTTAAGGTTTATGCTAAGGAAGTGCTTTAAGTAGAAGGTTAATAAAATATGTTTATTGATGGACTTACTATTTTTTCTCAAAAATTTTAATAAGTATATGCATTCTACTTATTAATTAGCCTTAAATACTTTATTTTTCTTTACATTTTTATTTAATTTCTACGGTGTCAACCATTGGTATACAAATTTAAACTAAATTCTAATTATTGGCACAGGTGCCAATAATTAGCCTCTTTAGTAAAAATCCTATTCCAATTATTGGCAACCAGTTAAAATTCTAAATTAATAGAATAAATAAAATAAAATTGAATAGATTTATTACTTGTACGGTTAAATATACATACGTATTGCTACATCTGATATAAGACAAAACCAAATCCATATTTTAAAGCTAGTGGGCTATAATACAAAAGATACAGTTATTGCTAAAAACCTATTTCAAATAAATGAGTTCTAAACAGCGTTTAATGAAAAACTTACAGTTTTTCCTCAATGCATATGTACGTATATAAATTTTACACTTAATTTTGTCTATAAACTTAATTTTTCTTTGGAATTTAATTTTTTATCACGGTGCCCATAATAGGTTTCCAAATTATATTAAAGTCCTATTATTGGCACAGGTTTATTGTATGCAAAACTTGCGCATCAAAATTAGTCTAAAAACCTAATAATTCTTTTAGATAAGTGTACCTAGGTAACTAGGTATTATTTCATGGATACCAATAAGTATTAGGTAACTATTAGGTAACTAATATTTTAACTTTAATATAGAGATATTTAAAATGTTGTATTTCTAAAATAAATTTGAGTTTTTGTTTACAGACTTTAGTTAATATGTATTAAGCTGCAATATTCCAATTTAAATATTTAATTTGATACTAAAATGTTTATTATTCAACGAAAAGTAGGTACTCAGTAATTTTTTTCCGTTGCTTTAAATCAAAAATTAGGTGCCAATAATAGGAAAATCTGGATGCCAATCATTAGCAAAAAGGTGCCAATAATACGAAATTGTGTATTCTTGTAATTAATTTAAAAAATTCTTTAATATTATTAAGATATCAGTTTAAATTTTATATAATATATAAAATAGAATAACTACTAAATGATGTAAAATATTTTATTCTTAATAACATGAAATATTTAATAAGTTATAATGATATATATATGTGGAAAATTTCTTAAAGTGCCAATAATTGGGGGTTTTACCCTATCAGTGTAATTTTAATTTAAAAAATCTTAAAATTATTATATATTAAATAATCTAATCAAAAATATTACCTTAAAGCATTACATCAGATTTTGACGACTATGCAAACTCTTTCGCAGTGTCAACCTCCCAAAGTCGTTCATCTCCCGGTATCCCTGATTGATTTGGAGGCTGGGGCCTGGGGGAGTCGGGCGAGGAGGCGGCTCATTCAATCTCGCCGCCTTTCGTGTGTCGCATACGTCACTAGACAGACGGACTTTATTGCATTTTCTTCCATTTCCAGTGGAAATTTTCCAGCACAAAAGATGGATGCTTTGTACTTAAAACGGTCCGCTTTGATTTTCAATACATGTTCGCAAAATTTACGATTCACAAAGAATCTGATTTAATGTCATTGTAATATAAATCCTTTTTTCATTTGCACAAAGACTTTTATCTAAAATTAAAAGGCTATTTTTCCAAAAGAGCAATTCCAAAATAAAATTAATTAGGAATAACTTAAACGCTTTTATCAAAAAATTAATTTGGGTTAGTACACACATACTGTGTGTGCTGCAGCGAACTAACAACTCTTCTCTCTAGAATACGCATACCGTTAATATAAAGTATCGCCAACATCTCGGTTTGTTTGTAAACAAATAGTAGGTATATTCAGGCCTGAACAATAACAATTACCAGTTACTGTTATTGTTGTCTCTGTTAGAACAAAGCTGTGCGAGTAAGACAGACAAATGTATATGTTGGCTACGTTTTTGTCAGTTTTTAAAAATAAAATGCCTATTCTAGAGGGAAGAGTTATTAGTTCGTTGGTATGCTGTCAATTCTCGCTGAGTTACACCATCTTCAGGTAAGAGAAGTGAGTTGGTAATAATTATAATTGAGCAATCTCATAATTCGATTAATTTTGGATATTAACAATTAAATGTATTTGTTATTCGTCAACTTTTGCTATTTTTCGGGATCAACAAGCTGAATCAAGCATGCAGGCCGGACCAAAAGTCACCCTAACTCTTAACTTTTGAACGAGTTGAGATATCGACCTAAATAAGACAACTCCATCTTTTTAAATATATCTATATGATATTTTTAGCTTTTAAAGTGTGAACAGGGGGTATAGGGGAAAATTGTTTTAAATAGAAAGGGGGTCGTGTGACGTGCACATCATTTTAATGTTTATAATATTCTCTATACGACTACGCTTTTTTTTGTATTTTTTTTTTAACAAAATAGCGTTGAAAATGTAAGATTTTGTCAAACAATTTTTGAAAAATTGTTTATTTCGTCAATACAAATACGTTAATTATACTTTTCAACTAATTTTAATTAAAATAAATAAAATTTTACAAAAACAATCCTAAAAAATCGTATTTTTTGCCAAAAAATTAAAAAATAAAAATCTAAAGAAATGTTTAAAAATTAAAAATTATATTAAATAATATAATATTATATTGGCGAATGGAAAATTTTATTTGCTTTAAAGTTATGTACCACACGATCCCCCTTGCGATTTAAAAATATCCACCCTATGCACCCTAGCCACATTTTGAAATTGACAAATATCGAATATATGCTTATTTATGTATTTTAATTTTTTAAAAAGTCGATATCTCAACGTTCAAAAGTTTAGATTAGTGAAAAGTAACTAGTAATTAGAGAGAAAAAAATATGGCTGCTATGGTAACGAATAAAAAATTAATTCTCAATGCCTTAGGAATATATTCTTTACCTGTTAGCATGTCAACCGTTTTTTAAATGTTACCATGCCAATCTCATTTTTAGTTTTTTGTACCAAATCTAGTTAGCAAAACCATGACTGTTAAATATTAAGTAATTATTATTCTTACTATTTCACAAACAATATAGGCCAATCAAAACCTTGCATTTTTAATTTCTTTACCAATCAGATCAAAATGAATCTGATAATTTTTGCACAATGCAATTATCACTTGGTTACTATGGAAACAAGAAACTGACAGTTACTGACATCTTAATAAATGTTATATTTTTGCAAAATGTGTTTTTAATTTGTGAAGCTTACATTTAGTTGATTTATTTCTGTTGATAAGCAATATAAATGCCTATTTTATTACCAAAACACCCTAATTAATTTCAGGTAATATATTATATTTTATGCACTTTTCATCTTAAAAGCTTTAAATCATTGATATTCAAAAATTTTAATTTATTTAATTGAATCTTGGTATTAAAAACAGGCCACTAAAAACTAATTTAAACACTTATTTATTAAAAATATATTTTCAGTAAAGAATTACGAAAATCAAAACATCAAATGACAGCGTTGGTACCAGTACAGCGTTGCCAAAGTTTATTAGAAACCGATAGGAAATTGTTTTTTTACGGGTGGAAACACCCGTTATTTTATTTCTTTTCAGTTGAAAACTAAACTTTTTAAACAAAAACAGCAATGATCTGTATTTAAATGCTAATATATGTGATAACAACTATTTTATTGTAATAATCTCAAGCATAAAATATTCCTTGAGCAAAGTTTAGACTTGGCAATATTAGCGAACAAGTGAACATCGTGGATTTAAAAAGCGCGGCAAATTAGAGATTTAAATTTTTAATTATAGTTGTAAACTAATATTGTTGTTTAGTTCTTAAATTAATTTAAATATAAAACAACATAAAACATTGTAAAATTATATACTTATTTTGTTTGTAAAATAGTCTTTCAAAATACCATTCGTGCATGTTGAATTATACATAAAATTTTTACTCTATATAAAAAAATATTTAGCTTAAGAAAATTGTTTTCGTGCATTTTTCGTCAAAATTCCTCGTCTTGTGGTCTCGGAATGCACTCTCAAAAATGCACTCAAACAATTGCCAAGCAAAATATTTTTTAATACAGTAAAAAAATTATCGATAATTCAACATGCACTTATGATATTACTACTGACAATTTTATTTATTTAAATTTTGTACTACTAGAGACTCGCCAGTCTCTTACACAACTCTTATGTATATTTATACCCTAACTTAGAGCATATACAATTAAAATTGCCAAGCCTGATTAGTGTACGTACTTCACGTAGACCCGACTACTTAAACAAAACAAAAAATAATGAGTAAAAAATGTCTTTTGTTTTACGTCGACCCCGTTCTGCAGCTCTTTGGGTGTAGCGAACACTTACATACTACAATAGAAGGTCTCACAAAGGCTTGAAGATTGATCGGGCTCACGCTCACACCCTTTACCGGTGAGCGACCCCTCTCGCCGCCCGCCGTGTGCTGTTCCCGTCTCCCTGGCAACCTGGGTTTGTGGCCATTTGAGTCCCCTTTTCCGCAGTATTCATCTTCGAAAATTGAATGAGTATTCAAGTGGATAATGATATTTGCATGTTGATCATCTCTTCTAAGTGGCCGCATAATCGTCCTACCTGAACTTACACTACTACTTAACACAGATTCTCTTTAATCACCGTCAGTGATTCACCGAAACTTTATTAAGCTTGTCTTACATTATGCAATTTTAACGATAAGTAAGTTTTTAGCAAGAGAAAATTATACAATAGTATGTGACAATGAGTATTTAAGTAGATAATGATATTTGCATGTTGATCATCTGTTCTAAGTGACCGCATAATCGTCCTACCTGAACTTACACTACTACTTAACACAGATTCTCTTTAATCACCGTCAATGATTCACCGAAACTTTATTAAGCTTATCTTACATTATGCAATTTTAACGATAAGTAAGTTTTTAGCAAGAGATAATTATCCAATAGTATGTGACAATGAGTATTCAAACAGATAGTGATATTTGCATGTTGATCATCTCTTCTAAGTGGCCGCATAATCGTCCTACCTGAACTTACACTACTACTTAACACAGATTCTCTTTAATCACTGTCAGTGATTCACCGAAACTTTATTAAGCTTGTCTTACATTATGCAATTTTAACCATAAGTAAGTTTTTAGCAAGAGAAAATTATACAATAGTATGTGACAATGAGTATTTAAGTAGATAATGATATTTGTATGTTGATCATCTGTTCTAAGTGACCGCATAATCGTCCTACCTGAACTTAAACTACTACTTAACACAGATTCTCTTTAATCACCGTCAATGATTCACCGAAACTTTATTAAGCTTGTCTTACATTATGCAATTTTAACGATAAGTAAGTTTTTAGCAAGAGATAATTATCCAATAGTATGTGACAATGAGTATTCAAACAGATAGTGATATTTGTATGTTGATCATCTCTTCTAAGTGGCCGCATAATCGTCCTACCTGAACTTACACTACTACTTAACACAGATTCTCTTTAATCACCGTCAATGATTCACCGAAACTTTATTAAGCCTGTCTTACATTATGCAATTTTAACGATAAGTAAGTTTTTAGCAAGAGAAAATTATACAATAGTATGTGACAATGAGTATTTAAGTAGATAATGATATTTGCATGTTGATCATATGTTCTAAGTGACCGCATTATCGTCCTACCTGAACTTACACTACTACTTAACACAGATTCTCTTTAATCACCGTCAATGATTCACCGAAACTTTATTAAGCTTGTCTTACATTATGCAATTTTAACGATAAGTAAATTTTTAACAAGAGAAAATTATACATTAGTATGTGACGATGAGTATTTAAGTAGATAATGATAGTTGTATGTTGATCATCTCTTCTAAGTGGCTGCAGAATCGTCCTACCTGAACTTATACTACTACTCTTTAATCACCATCAGTAATTCATAAAAACTTTATTAAGCTTGTGTTACATTAATAATGTAATAATTTATGCAATTTTAACGATAAGTAAGTTTTTAGCAAGAGAAAATTATACAATAGTATGTGACGATGAGTATTTAAGTAGATAATGATAGTTGCATGTTGATCATCTGTTCTAAGTGGCTGCAGAATCGTCCTACCTGAACTTACACTCCTACTTAACACAGATTCTCTTTAATCACCGTCAATGATTCACCGAAACTTTATTAAGCTTGTCTTACATTATGCAATTTTAACGATAAGTAAGTTTTTAGCAAGAGAAAATTATACAATAGTATGTGACGATGAGTATTTAAGTAGATAATGATAGTTGCATGTTGATCGTCTCTTCTAAGTGGCTGCAGAATCGTCCTACCTGAACTTACACTACTACTTAACACAGATTCTCTTTAATCACCGTCAATGATTCACCGAAACTTTATTAAGCCTGTCTTACATTATGCAATTTTAACGATAAGTAAGTTTTTAGCAAGAGGAAATTATCCAATGGTATGTGACCAACATAGACATTTTAAAACTTTAGAGGTTCGGGAAATAAATTTTTATTACATAAAAAAAAACTAAAAATTTATAAAGAAAAAAGCAAATACATAAAATAAAGTGTTTGGTACAAAACGAAAGTATACTTACGATTCCAGGGAGACCGTATCTCATGTCCTCCCTGGAGTCGGCGCCTATGGTGACCAAAACAAACATATAATGTAATGTAATGTAATGTAATGTAATATAATGTAATATAATGTAATGTAATGTAATGTAATGTAATGTAATGTAATGTAATGTAATGTAATGTAATGTAATGTAATGTAATGTAATGTAATGTAATGTAATGTAATGTAATGTAATGTAATGTAATGTAATGTAATGTAATGTAATGTAATGTAATGTAATGTAATGTAATGTAATGTAATGTAATGTAATGTAATGTAATGTAATCAGGGCCCGTGAGTCACGGGATCCAGGCTGCACTCGTTTTTTTTTTTAATTAAAATTTAAAACACACCAACAAAGCATTTGACTCTTATTTGACAAATTATCTGTAAAGAAACGCAATTTTTAACAGACTAATCCAGAAAAATATTATATTGTTTTACTAAGAGGAAAAGTGAAGCTTTTTTTTACTAGTTTGTAGAATTTACGGACGACGCGTAGCGGAGTCCGGAAACTACAGACTAGTAAAAAAAAGCACTTTTCCTCTGAGTTGCAGTTAATTTTTACAAGGCTTTCCAACTTTTTTGAACCATCACTACTCTGACACCTTTTTTCCAAAGAAATTTTATTTTTTATTTTTTTATTTTTTAACAATCCCCCATTATAGTAGTAGTAGTAGTAGTGCATTATCTGCATAATACAGCTGTATTAGGTACTTAAATAGAATGTGGAATATTGAAGACTAGAACAATTTCATAAAGGAATGTGAAGTTAATTAAAATTATTGTTGTTGGGAATCTGCATTGTTTCCAGTGATTTGAAATTGTGGTAGGCGGTGGTTATCAGTAGCGGGCCGTGGTTTAAAAATCGTCCATATTGAAACTAGAGACCCTTCATATTGTCAAAATTTTGACACCACAAAGACATGGTATACCGGGTGATTTTCAGTCCATGGACACCACCTAAAGTTAGGTTGTGTTCAATCCGATCAAAGCAATTTTTTGATAGCTTATATTTCTCAACACTTAATATTTTTTTAATGACACCCCTGAATATTTTTGAATATTTGGATCCAGCAATTAAATTTACATAAAAAATAATGTATTTTTTTTATTTTTTCAAATGGCAACTACCTTGGACACTCTTAACTTTTTGGTGCGCTTTTGCAAAGGCTACAAAATGGCGTACTTTTTTTGGTTTTAATTCCGCTTTTGCCGAAAATTAAGTCTATTAGTTTTTTGTTAATAAATAAAAAATTAATTAAATAATTTTTTTCAGATGTAACATTGTTTTCTGAATTTTAAAATGCAAAAATATAAAGGTGTTGTCATTAAAAAAAAACTTGGTTTAGTTTCCGGCGAAACCCGAAATGCAAAAAAAAATACGTCTTAGGCATCAATATAGCATTGACACTGAGCTAATGATCGTGAGTTTAAACCTCACTGGCGCCGATTGCCTTTTTCAGTTAATTAATAATTGAAATTTGGCGAAGGCATACTCCCTAGATATATTGGTTCGAAATTCAATTAAAGCCGGTGGTTCCCTCTACTACTAGCCCACACAAGTCCTGAACTTAGGGGATGCTTAATTAAGTAGAATAGTACGAGGTTAAAAATAAACATAAACATAAATAAATAATGTAAAAAATAACATACGTTTTTAGCGCACGAGTACAAGTTTAGAAAACGAGCCCCTTGCGGCGAGTTTTCTGAAGTACTAGTGCGCTAAAAACGTGTTATGAAACGAGTGCTTTATACAATTTTTTCTATTTTGCTCTAAAATTTAAAAAAACTTACATTTAAATTGAGGACTGATTTAGGGATTTTTATTAGAAAAAATATATTAAGTATACCTAAGGAATATTAAAATGCTTGATGTGGGATCTGTAATATAATAAATGTGGGTAAATTTTCGCACTTCATAAAAAGAGACTCTTTTAAGGAGTCATACCACTGGGGATAGTAAAGTAATTTTTTATATTATTACATCCAAGGTATTTGTGTTAAATAAATAGTGATTGCTTGGCTTGCCGCTATTATTACTGCAAACAGGATTGGTATTTAAATTATCTCAGTAGACTGCTTCTGCTCTAACTAAACAAACGCGAATCGAATAATGCCGCATCTATAGCAGGTTAAAATTTTCGAAAATTTATTTTCTCCCGATTGAATTTTACATATCGCCCTGTAAATTTCGAAACAACCTATCTCAAAAATAGTATATTATGCACCTAGTATGGGAACTAAGTCTTTAGTGTTCGAGACTGAAGTTTTTTTGCTGAGACGGAGTCGAGGTAAAAAATCAGTTAGTAGTTATCTTAATTTTTTTTCATTATTGACCGTCGTCAATAAACAATGCCTAACAACGGTCAATAATAAATGAGTTCACTGATTTTATTGGTTGTCATGGTAAACGAGCCTTGACAACGGTAGATAATATAATAATAATAATAATAATCTTTATCCAATACATACAGATAATGAGACAATTACCAGCTTTATTTTAAATAAAACTCAGTAATAACCCCCGCTTGGCTTTTACTTTATTGAGTGGATAATTATTTATTTTACCCACTCAACTGTCACTTGTCAAATTATTTTCTCGTAAATGTCATTAAAATTTTTGATAAAAATATGAATTCCTAAGCTATTTATTAGATAAAACCTTGTATGGCACTCATGGGTAAACCGATATTGCCCTCTCGAAAATTAACCTGCTTGGCTGACGCCTCGCAGGTTAATTTTCTCATGGGTAATATCTTACTTTAACCACTAGTACCATAAATAATTATTTTTAATCTCGTAAATAAGAATTAATTACAACAAGTTGTAAAGTAATACGAATACACGAGACATGTCTTTTAAAATAATAAATAATATTAACGACTACAATTATACACATTTGGTTTGGACTTTTTAATTTAACCGGTAGAAAATAGCTTGTTGAAAATGTTCAGCAGCTCTCCGGCTACTATAAGGCGGGTACTCTATTCTCTCCTCAAAATGTTTAAGAAAATTCTTTGGAACTTAAACAAAACAGACTTTTAAGTTATTTCCATACTTATAAATGCTAAGGATTGTTCTGCTACGATAATGCTAACCGTCTATCTTTTACACAATTACTATACAAATTGTAGATTTGTTTCCATAGGGATCGTCCACAAATGATGTTACAAAATATTGGCTCTTTTGCTTTCCCATTTAGAAAATTTTCAAAATTTCGGGAAAGCCTTTTATTTCTTGTAAAAATTTTCAATTTCTTTTTTTTGCGCATTTTTGCGTTTTATGAAGTTTTATGTCGATACAAATCAATTTCGAGTAAATAAAATTTTTTTCGGTCGGTCGGTCAGTCGATCGGTCGGCGGTCGGTCGATCGTTCTGTCGGGGATATCTTGTAAGCACGATAACGCTTTAAGCTAGAGACTTGAAATTTGGCATACAGGTGTGTTACCAAAAGATCTCGCTCGGGATTATTTTTGGCGAACATTGGTGTGCAGCAAGGGGGGCAAATGGGGAAAAAAATTTTTTTTACAATAATTTGAAAATTGCTATACAGGATGTCCAGTAAAAAGTTTTTGTTTTCTTAGGGTTTCAGGAAAGCTTTATTATACTAAATTAAATTTGCATATTTGTTTGCATACATGAAAGTCTATAAAAGTATTTTGGATGAATATTGCCTTAAAGAAAAAGTAAAGATGTAAAGTCACAATTGTGCCACCCTGGAGGGTGCTCCCTTACGATGCATTTTTAGACATATGTTTATAGGAACTTTTTTTCATATTTTCCTATGTAGAATTGCCTCTTAAAATTAATGAAGTAATTTACTGAACATCCTGTATGGGGTTTTTTAGGATTGCTGAAATTGAATCTAATAATAAAAATTTTCTCCACCCCGCGGGGTGGTAAATATTTTTAAATATTTTTAATATTTCGTCAAAATTGGTAAATAGAGGTTTTCGGGTAGGACGAATATGTATCTGATAATAAATTTTTTCTAATTTCACCCCCTGTGGGGTGGGGGGTAGTTTTCGTATAAATTTTTATATTGAGCTTTTTGAGGTTGCTGAAAGTGAATCTGATAATAAAAAAAATCTAACTCCACCCTCTGAGGGGCGGGGGTAGTTTTGGTAAAAGCTGGTATATTGGGGTTTTTGACGTTGCTGAAAGTGTATCTGATAATAAAAATCCATTTCAAGCGCAGAAGTGAAAATGGAAAAGCTCTTTTACTGAGCAGTGTATTTTGACCTCCTTTCTTCCTCCTTCACAAAGTGTCACAAGCAATCAAAAAAGTGACGTTGTTATGTTATTGTTACTATTAAAACTTGTATTTAATACAAAAATATATAGCATACAAATTGAGATTTGATTCAAAATAAATAAAAAATTTATAATGAAAAAATGGCGGAACACAACATTATAGCATATACTTGACAGTTGTTTTACGATTGTTATGCCGGTTGCCCACTATAGCGCGCAAAAATTCAATTTTGCGCTTCCTGTCATGGTAACCAGCAGAAAAGTAAAATGCTAAGAAATAAGATATTTTTCGATCTGAAAATTTCATTTGTTTTTATAGAAATGTTAACTTTTCTATTAGATCGTAGAAAAAATAAGTTTCTAATGATCATAAAAAAAAAATAAAGTCAAAGCTATTGAAAAAAAAAAAAAATCACCAAAAAATTTAACATTAGAGTACTAGCGGCAATTTTTTTTAACATCTAATTATTGCCTGTATTTGTTAATAACAGTTCACAGACTATGTTGTATGGCTTATATTTAAGTTTTCCAGCAAAAAAAAAAACGAAAGCAAAATGAAAGAGAATTAAAATCAACTTTTAAGAGTCATATACGTATATGGCTCGAGACAACCCTTGTTAGAAACAAGGAAAATTGGCAAAGAAGTGTACGGAATAAAAAGTCCCCGGGATTAGGCAGCGACCCCTTGTTGTCTTGTACTCTTGACGTCCCATTGTTCGGAAGCGTGTAGCGAAATCAGGCCGGATCTTCGCCCTCAGCGACGATATAATGACGGATTTAAGACCAACTCAAGAGATTGGAATCCTTCTTATATGCGAATATATTCTGGTTCATGTCGAAGAATTTTTAGAGAAAATGCTTTATCATGAATTTTGAACGATATAGCGTCTATACAGGGTGTTTTTTTAATGTGAGCAAAGAATATTTTAATAATTAAAATTCAGACAGTATTTTGGAAAAGCTACCTGTTTATTAAAAATATCTTCGTCCTCAGAGACAATGATTTTGGATTTAAGAGCAAGAGATTAAAATCCTTTTTATATGCGAATATATTCTGGTTCATGTCGAAGAATTTTTAGAGAAAATGCTTTATCATGAATTTTGAACGATATAGCGTCTATACAGGGTGTTTTTTTGATGTGAGCAAAGAATATTTTAATAATTAAAATTCAGACAGTATTTTGGAAAAGCTATCTTCGTCCTCAGAATCCTTTTTATATGCGAATATATTTTGGTTCATGTCGGAGAATTTTTAGAGAAAAGGCTTTTTCATAAATTTTGAACAATATAGCCTCTATACAGGGTGTTTTTTAATGTCTTGAGCAAAGAATATTAATGCAGACAGTATTTTTGGAAAAGCCACCTGTTTTTTAAAAATATCTTCGTTCTCAGCGATGATAATTACGGATTTAAGGCCAACTCAAGAGATTGGAACCCTTCTTATATGCAAATATATTCTGGTTCATGTAAAAGAATTTTTAGAGAAAGTGCTTTATCGTGAAATTTGAACGATATAGAGTCTATACAGGGTGTTTTTTTTTAATGGCCACTCTGGTATTTTAAATATCTTCTTCCTCAGCGATAATAATTATGGATTTAAGACCAACTCAAGAGATTGGAATCCTTATATTCTGGTTCGTATAGGAGAATTTTTAGAGAAAATATTTTATCATTAATTTTGAACGATATAGCGTCTATACAAGATGTCTTGAGCAAAAAAATTTAAAGCAGACAGTATTTTTGGAAAACCTACATGTTTTTTTTTTTAAATATCTTAGTCCTCAGCGAAGATAATTACGCATTTACGAACAACTTAAGAGACTGGAATCCTTCTTATATGCGAATATATTCTGGTTTATGTCGGAGAATTTTTAGAGAAAATGCTTTATCATGAATTTTTAAGGATATAGCGTTTATACAGGGTGTTTTTAATGGCAACCCCGTCTTGAGCAAAGAATATTAATGCACACCGTATTTTTGGAAAAGCCACCTGTTTTTTAATAATATCTTCGTTCTCAGCGATGATAATTACGGATTTAAGGCCAACTCAAGAGATTGGAACCCTTCTTATATGCAAATATATTCTGGTTAGTGTAAAAGAAATTTTGGAAAAGCTACCTATTTTTTAAAAATATCTTTTTCCTCAGCGAAGATAATTAAGGATTTAAGACCAACTTAAGAGAATAAAATCCTTCCTATATACGAATTTATTCTGGTTCATGTCAAATAATTTTTAGAGAAAATGCTTTGTAATGAATTATAATTATGAACGATATAGCATCATACAGGTTATTTTTTTAATGACCCCGTTTTGAGAAAAGTTTTAGCTAGAATATTACAGTATTTTTAAAAAATCCACCTAATTTTAAAAAATATTTTTCCATCAGCGGATATGTAATGACAGATTTAAAAGATTAGAATCTTTATATGGGAATATATTCTGTTATATCGTACTCGAACTTGAAACTTTTTTTATTTGACTGACTGGAGACTGGCCATTTCTGATATTATCAGGTGCCCTGAGTCCAATGGTAACGCCGGTTTTGTTCCATCATATTGATTTGGCACTTTGCTTGTTAGACCCCATAAAACGACACTTTGAAAACCTCGTTTAAATTGTATGAAATTCTGTATTGGGAGGTTTAAAGAACGAGAAAACTGTGTCTGACATTCTTTTTGCTATAAAACCAAGTTTTACTACGCTTCCCGTACAAAAATTTTCAAAAATTTGCAAAAATCGGCCAAATATCGCCAAAACTGTGGATTTTTTCATTCCAGTTTAATGAAATTTGGCTCACGAGAAACATTTGAAAATTTATATTAATATTATAAGGTTGCTGAAATAAAATTTTTTTAAAACCATTCCCGCGGGGAAGAGGGGGTAAATATTTTTAAATATTTTAATATTTTCGTCAAAATTGGTATATAGGGGTTTTTGGGTTTGACGAATCTGAATCTGATAATAATTTTTTTTCCAATTTCACCCCTTGAGGGGCGGGGGGTAGTTTTCGTGAAAATTGTTATA
Organism: Brachypterus glaber; assembly: GCA_958510825.1. Classification (NCBI taxonomy): domain Eukaryota; kingdom Metazoa; phylum Arthropoda; class Insecta; order Coleoptera; family Kateretidae; genus Brachypterus; species Brachypterus glaber. Next base: position 12,063,274 of record OY294045.1, read on the forward strand.
TTGTTGTTGTTAAGGTTGCTGAAAGTGAATCTGATAATAAAAAATTCTAACTTCACCCCCTGAGGGGCGGGAGGTAGTTTTCGTGAAAATTTGTATATTAAATCCATTTCACGCGCGGATGTAAAAAATGAGAAAGCTCTTTTACTGGACAGTGTATTCACATTTTTGGCGATTGTTTGTCGTTTTTTTAGAAATTTTTATACGAGAAGTGTATAAAAACTTGGTTTCACCGCAAAATGAATGTCAAGTTCGGTTTCTCGCACCATAAAACCCTCCAATACAAAATTTCACATAATTTGAATAAGTTTTCAATGTGTCGTTTTAAGCAAAGTGCCAAATCTATATCTCAAAAACTAGACGTGATGGACTCAAGGCACCTGATATTATCAGAAATGGCCAGTCTCTAGTCAGCCGGATTTTATGACTAGCACAGTGTTATCACTAAACTGAATAAAGCTAAAATATTTTTAATAAGATTAAAAATAGAACTTTTAACAACTAACTAACACAATATAGAACTATGACACCCTTAAAAATGTACTATAGCGTTTTATTCCACACTGCGAACTCTTCCGTTTTCATAATTCGCATCACCAAAAAGTAAACCGTTTCCCATTATAACTTTTAAACTACTGATTTGAATACACACCTTTACAGATTTGGTTTCTCATTAGGTGTACTTTTTGATTATTCACCCCTTTCTTTCTAGATTAATTCCATACAAATTTTCTGAACTGAAAAATACCAGAACAAAAATGGTTCAATATGCAAATTCATAAAGGATTCATTTTCTATCGTGAGAACCTAAATCTAAGTAGGCATATGTGTACCTTAAAGAGTTATTCATAAATTATTACAAACTTTTTTTGCAATGCGGTTGCTTAAGATATAATATATACATATAAATAGTTATTTATAATACAAGGGCAAAAAGTTAAGTTTTTTAATTGAGTAGGTTTTTAGAAGCCGAGGGCCGGCCGATCGGGCCTGCCCGAGGGTAATAAACCTACGAAATAGAAATTTAACTTTTTGCCAGTGTATTATACAATATTTTTTATTCGATTGTTACTAATTATAATAAATTATGAAAATATACTTAATTTTAAATTGCAAAAAGTATTTCTTTTTAGTGTCTTATTACTTATCTAGTTATCCATGACAAATTGCTATCCAATCAAATCGCTAAAATAACAATTGAATTTTTCTTTTGCGTGCGGTTTCATTTTCAAATTATAAAGTCTATAGCTTGGTGATTAATTTCTGTTAAAATATGTCTGTTATGAAAATAGTAATACTTCTGAACCGTTCTATGAATATTATAAATATTGAAATTGATTTTACAATTGAAATTTTGTGTTTTTAATTTATTTTAGTGGATGAATACAGTTTAATCAGTTAACATATATTTTGAGGTTATGTTATGGAAGAAATTTTTATTTTGTATGAAATGATTATAATAACTGTATCTGGTCAAAAAGAACAGTTAGTTCAAGACCAAAAGTGACCTAAACGTCATATTTCTTTATAAATATTACGGTAAAGGTAAAGCATGTTCTTTTAAAAGGCTTAAAAATAACAAGTTTTAGTTAGCTGGCGAAAAAAACCTTTTTGGCCCTATGGCCACAAAGTTCAACTTTTCGCCCGTAAAACATTAACAAAAAGTGTCTCTTTAGAATCAATCGAATAAAAAAGATTTTAAAATTTAGTTTTGTGAGTATACTAGTAGTGTATTCCATCCTGACTATCTTTTTTTTTAATCTCAGCTCTCAGTCTTAGTTAGACATATTACACCGAAATAATCAGACAAATACATAAACTCCGCGCATTATCTATTTGAGTTGATGGTCATTTGTTTCTTGTTATTTGGTTGGCAGAATATATTTAGTTACTTATGTAAGGTTTTCATCTTGTTTAAAATTTATTGTCAATCAAGACATTATTTTGACATTTATAAAAAAATCCAAATAATTTGCTTTAGCAAGAAGAAATAACAATAAAAGTGAATAAAAAGAAAACTAAAGCATTAATCTATAAACATTTTGTTTAAATGAAGTAATATAATGCAGTGCCCTATAAATTTTTGAAGTAAACACTATAACAGAGAATTTTTTGGTTAAAATAATACTGGTCCGTAATTTTATTCAGGTAATGTTAAATTTAAGTTTATAATAGCACTTTATGTATAAAAACTTACTTTTATTATAATTTTGAACAAAGTTTTACTTTTTAAACAGATTTTGTTATAATTTGTAAGGCGTAAAATGACAGTCAATTTAACCTAAATGTTAAAAATTATCAAAAGCACAATGGGCTACAAAAATATTACTAAGAGTCATTTTTAAACCACTAATCATAGCTTCCTTGATCCAATTTGTTACTCAGATAGATAATGCGCCGAGTATACTACATAATATTTAGTAAATATAAGGTAACAGGGGGAATTAAGTACTTAAGTTAAGAAATTTAATTATAACCATAATGTTTTTTATTTAATTTAAAGTTATAATTCTACTTAAATATAAGAAAACCCAGATTTTTTCTGCTACATTCATTTTAATTTTTATTAAATAAACCAAAAATTTGCAGTAAAATTTCAAAAAAAGATTTTTTGGGCAATATATTGTCCAAGTTTTGCAACTGTGCCCCGCGGTACTCCAGAAAAAGGTTTTCATATAATTAAACTAGATGAAACATTGCAAGCACCCTGTCAAAACATCGGCACTATTGTACACTAGAGTCATCTAGTTTCTAGCAAATTTCAAACTAGGTGTTTTGTTTGATTTTAAATTCTGTATCTTTAAAACATTATGTTCTAGCAAAAAACTGTATATAACATTTTTTATTTTTTAAAAAGAGCTTTTATTTAAAATATAATTTTTTGAAATCGTAAATATGTGAGATATGCTAAAAAAACCTTTTACTGCTTTAAACGCCAATATCTCGAAAACAATGCGTTTTAGGAAAACGTTGTTTATAAAATTTGTTGACGTTTAAAATTATCTTTTATATAAGTGCTAAATTAACGAAATACAATAATAATTGCCTTAATTATAAACAAAAAACGCTAAAAATAGGAGTTTTACCCTATTTTTACCCCCTTACCCTCAATCGTTTACCCCCAAAATCTAATCAGCTCTTCGGAATACGATAAGAAACAATATGCAAAAAACCGCAAGTCGATATCTCATGTAGAAATGGAGTTAGAGAGTTTACACCCAGACAGACAGACAGACAGATTTCAATACATCGGCACTCTTAGTAGCACTAAGTGCCGATGTAAAAATCTTAAATAATTTTAAACATTTGAAATCGGGACAGGATTAACATTTTAAATAAAAATTTTATCAAACTCTGTTTATAAAAGATAAGAAATTGAATTGCTATAAATGAAATTTTTTAACGGTAGAAAATTCCACCCGGATTTTACATTTAAGTCGAGTAAAGTTATTAGATTTTTTCGAACAAGTTATTCGTCCAAATATTTTACATAAGTAGTAAAGGTTTTATAAAAGGAAATCAAAATATTCGAACGCGAAAATGAAAATAAACAGCAGAAACTATTTCTCGACGAGAATTAAAAATTATTTAAAATTAAGGGTACAAAGAGGGAACCTAATTTAAGAAAAGTAAAATAAATTTACAGGGTAATTCGAAAAAAGGTACAAAGTTTTGAATATGAAAAAGTTATTTATATAAATATAGCATATACCCGCTAATTCGTCCGCCTAGAAATCGAGACACTAAAAAGCATCAAGTTCACTGTTGCGGTATACTTCAAAACAATAAGGATTTCCCGTCGCCCATCGCCCTTTGCCCGTTGCCCTTGTCCCGTCGCCCATCACCGGTCGCTCGTGGTCCGTCCCGGCTTGATAAAAACAATAAGGAAGTCCCGTCGCGGCTTGATGTAAGCCTATATAGATACATACAGACATACAGAGATAGCCGTGAAGCCCGTTCTTCGAACGGGTTAGTTAAAATCTTAAATTAGGTCTCTGAGACACGGACACTTTTAATTTAAAAAACTTTTTAACCCCCGTTTCGCCCCTTAGGTGTCAAATATCCAAAAATCCTGAAACACGTATCTATTCGATTTCGATATAGAACATTTTAGCACATATTTGGGTTAAATAATGTTCACATTAAAAAACGAGTTTTTTTTTAAGATATCATAAAACCCAAATGCTTTTGTTTTTCAATTTTGACAGTACTTTTTTTTATTGTCATTAAATATCAGTGTAATCATTTTTAATTATGTCAGTTTTTTAAAGCTTGGGGCTAAAGAACGTAGATGAAATAGTACATGAAACTCGTTTGCAACTGGCACTTAGTGCACTCGAATGAGTTGTATACTCCGCTGGCGCGCCGTTGAAAAACATTCATTCTTATAATTGTTTGCTCGTATAGTTATGTTTAAAAATATTGTGCTTGTCGTGAGATATATGATATTTGAGGGAAATGAACCAAATTTGTAGGTTTGGATAATAATATAATAATACTATAGTATTAGTAATAATTGTAATTTTTATATTCTCTGATTGTTACAGCCCTGAAGAAGTGACAATAAAGGTCACGAAACGTAGGCAACCTACAAATTTGGTTCTTTAGTACTATAGTATTAGTAATGATTGTAGTAATAATTGTAATTTTTGTATTCTCTGATTGTTACAGCCCTGAAGAAGTGACAATAAAGGTCACGAAACGTAGGCAACCTACAAATGTGGTTCTTTTCCCTCAAATATCCTATATCTCACGACAAGCACAATATTCATTCTTATGCTCTTTAGAAAGTGGCAAACTTATTTTATAATACACATTTGTGATTAGTAATCACTTAAGATTTATACGAACATTCCAAGAAGTCCTTAAGATATATTTAAATATATTTCTTAAAGCGGAATCGTGCGATTGAATCTTTTACAATATCGGAGCGAGGCAAACTAGATCGGAAAATGGTGGTCCCAAATAGAAAATGTAAATGCACGATAAAAAAAAGTGGAAAAATAAAATAAAACGATGAACATATCCAATAAGGTTTTAACCTGCAGGGATCGCGTTGCCTTGGAAACGGGACTCGAAGCCAAGTTTAGTTCACATTAGGGCGGGGGGCGGCAAAGCCTCGTCGTCACACGTTCCACACAAGACGATTTACGGAAAACGTTTTTTTTTGTTTCTACTATACACGGTGTTTGCAGTCTTATGGCATATATTAAAGGGAAAAATTCTAAATCACAAAACATGAAAAACCAGTATAGGAACATAGGTCCGGAAACGACCCTTTAAAAGCTTACTAAAAATAAGGTTTTTAATTGATAACTCTGGTACCCTTTGAGATAAAGCGAAGAGATTTTGCGTGTCAATTAATTTTTTTGAATCTATCCAAAGGCATTTTTACCCAAATTTTTGATGTGTATTTTTTAAAAATAGCGATACCTTGAGTAAAGATACATAAAAATGCCATATAGTGTAACACTGTAGAAGCAACCGTTTTCACAAAAAATGCAATTAAGTGAAAGTAAAATTTTGTGCCATCATAAATGTTACTTTTTAAAGGGATATTACTCCTTCAATATTACATTTAGGTGTTTCGGTGAAAAATACTGTTTTGCCTAGTTTTAAATTGGTGCTTTTTTTGTTCCCCATTCAACATGTCCATCTTCGATGGGCCGTAGCACCCTTAGTGCATATTTCCGGACATATGTTCCTTTGTTAGTTTTTCATATTTTGTGATGTAGTATCATCCCCTTTAATATATGCCATAAGACTGCAAACACCGTGTATTTAAAATACTTATGCCAACAAAAAATTATATCGCTTATATTCAATTAAACATGAAAAAAGTTGCATTTTTTTAAGCAAATAAAAAATACAGATAAAACTTTCAATATTTTTGTTTTTTTTTTCAGCAAAGTAAAATAGTAATACTACTGATATTAAGGGAGATATTCCAAAAAGTATCTAATACCCCCTTTGAGGAAATTATTTTATTTGTTCGTAAATCTTTTTGCAAATAAACATCTAGAAACTTAGAGGTATTAGAGAGTTTTACTTAAATAATATTTAAAATAGTTTTTTTTTCTGAAAATGTAATTAAAATGTAAAACAATAACATTTTGCTAATGGACTGCGGCCTATTTAGATTAGATAAAGAGAGAAGTTCTACAGAAAGAGATAAAAGTATAATTATTAATGTTTTAAAAGAAAATTATGCATATTTTAAGAAAAAATAACATTTTAGATTATATTTTAAATCACATTAAGGTAAGATATTTGTTTTTTTTTAAGTAAAAAGCAATTTTTTTTAATGTTTATAACACAGCTATGTGTACAGGAGGTCTAAAGTTTCCTAGGAAACTTATGACCTACTCTTTAATTTGACAGTCATTGATAATACCCCGTTGTGTGTGAAGATTTTGTACTTGTTTTTGTGTTTAATAAACTGTTTTATGTATTCTTTAATAATTTTGCATAAAATGCACTTTTTTTGTCGCACTGTGATAAAACCCAAATATAATATTTTTAGGGAATTTTCTTTTTGGGTTGGTATTGAAGACATAAATTTATGTTGCCTAACGTATTGGACTTATGTCCATTAGCAACATTTCAATGGATAAATCACTAAATTATTTTCAAAAATCTACATTTTTGCATCTAAACACTATTTGCAAGGGAGGGTCTAGGAATTGTTTTTCTTATAAGAAAACCAAAGCAAAAAGAGATCAGTTGACTACATATAGGTTTTGAATATGTAAAAAATACAAAAATAAAATTATGTGCCTTTTAGCCCAAACAATTGAAATCTTTATTAATGCATTTGAAAATCGAAAAAAAAAATATTTTTTTATGAAACACGATTTTTTAATAAATTATATTTGTTATACTACATCGCGCATAAATTGAATCATGTGCTAAATTTCAGCAAATGAAATGAAATATTTAATTATTTTAACGAGGATCAAGGATTTTATTAAAAATTATTTATTTAGACAAAAATTTTAAAATTTGGTTAGGTACTGACTAATTTTTTTTAGGTAAAGAATATATAGCAGATATGTATTATTTTAAACATCTAGAAATAGTTAGGTGCGCCTGATAAGAAAATTTTAATTTTATTTTCTGTTTTAGATTTTTTATTGATATAAATAATCATTGAGGAGAAATGGCTCAAATTAATAATAATATAAATATATAAACGCCTCAAATAAATTAAAGATTTTATTTACAGAAAACTACATTTAAACAGCAAAAAAAAAAAAAATAAAAAAAATAAATAGCTGTTATATTTTTTATTTAAACGAAAATAAGATTCTGGGTTAAATTTTAGCCTAAAACAATAAAATTAGCCCCCTCCCTCATTTAAAAATGGAAGAAAATATTAAAATTATGATTTTTTAATTTTCGAATGAAGTAGCTATTTAATTATATTTAACAATTATAATTATTAAATAAAATCGTATCTAATAAAAAATCTGTTTTTAAATAAAGTAGGTGGGAATTATTTTTTTTAGCTGAAATTTTGCACGGAATCAAATTTTTGTATTTTTCACGATATAAAGGGAGGCCAGGGGACACTTATTATTGTTTGTTTTAAATACCTCGTTATATATGGACAGTGTTATGCAATTATATGTTAACTCACATTGTGAGATGACAGTATGTTGTTAAAATTTTTCCTTAATAACTTTTAAACCATTTGACTTAAACACTTTAAATTAAGCATTTGCTTCACTTGTTCTTGTATCACTTGTACAAAATATCTAGTCTTTAATTCAATTCTTCTAAAAGATATTGAGTAAAATATTCGGCAACCTACTGTCATTTCACAATGTGAGTTGGCATACAATTGCATAACACTGTCCATATAAAGGGATTTATCCAATAGATATAGATAATAAGACAATTATCAGCTTTATTTTAAATAGATAAACTCAATAATAACCCCCGCGTGGCTTTTACTTTTTGAGTGGATAATTATTTATTTTACCCACTCAACTGTCACTTGTCAAATTATTTTCTTGTAAATGTCATTAAAATTTTTAATAAAAATATGAATTCCTAAGCTATTTATTGGATAAAACCTTGTATGGCACTCATGCGCAAACCGATATTGCCCTCTCGAAAATTAACCTGTTTGGCTGACGCCTCGGTTAATTTTCTCATGGGCAATATCTTACTTTACCCACTAGTACCATAAATAACTATTATTTTCTAGCGCTTTTCTGTCAGCCATTTCCAGTACAACCCTTAAGTCAACATTTAATTGAATGAGCAAACACATTCTTTGAGCAAAGTTCAATATCAAAGGGTCATGACGCGTCAAGTTAATTAACCAACATACCCTCTGAACTAAACAAACTTTATTCTTTGGCAAATTGTTTTCTCCCAATATCAGCTTTGTTCCTTCCTTGTTTTCTAGAATTCTATTATATGCTTTCTGCTCACCTGAAAATTATTCAGTTAATGTAAGATAAAACAATGAGGAACAAGTTTTTTGGGTTTATACTGAAAAAATAAGGTGGTTGAGACAATTAATGCCATGTTCCTAATATTGGCACCCCGTCTTAAACTTGTTAGTTCGTTCTCTATAAGTTGTAAAAATAACAAAAAAAATTGAAAATTTTATTAACACAAAGGTTGTATGTAAGTAAATTTTATACTTTTTTATGATACTAAAATTAAACATATTTATTTTTTTTTCACGAAAAAGTTGTAAAACCAATTAAAAATATTAAAAAGTTGTGGATTTACGAACAGGTTGTATAATTCACAAAAAGTTGTAATTTTTAATAATTAAAATAGCTTTCGTTTAAAATATAATTTTTGAAGATCGTTTATAAACAATCGAGGTGTGCTAAAAAAATATTTTACTGCTTTAAACGCCAATATCTCGAATTTTAGGAAAAAAATTGTAACATTTTTTGACCAATTTAAAATTATCTTTCATATAAGTTAATTAATAAAATACAACAATAATTGCCTTAATTATAACCAAAGAACACAAAAAATTAAAGTTTATCCTTCAAAATACTCTAAGAAACAATATGCAAAAACCCGCTTGTGGATATCTTATTTAGAAATAGAGTTTTCGAGTTTACAGATAGACGGACGAAAATTTTGTTTTACTGATTTCGACTCAGAAAGGCCTAAAACGTCGAAAAATGTGAAAAAAATATGGTCAATGATTTTGACTTTTCGGCGAAGATTTCAATTCATTGGCACTCTTAGTAGCACTAAGTGCTGATGTAACAATAATAGTATATTAAAGACTAATTTCATAACATACGTTTTTGGCGAACGAGTACAAGTTTAGAAAACGAGCCGCTCGCAGCTTTTTACAATTTTTTTGTATTTTGCTCTAAATTTTTTTAAATTGATGACTGATTTAGGGATTTTTGTTTCGGATTGGCATTACGCCATGTTTAAAATTCTAAAAACGAATATTATTTTGATATATTTTGTAGTCATTTTTTCTCTTTTTCAATGCAAGTAACCAAGCCATAATTTTAACACGGTAAAACATAACCTAAACACAAAATTTTGTAGAAAATTAAACTTTAAAGCGACGTTCATATTTGCCCGGAAAACGTGAAGCGATAGGCTTTTGTCTGTTACCAACCCAAAAAAAAAAAAGTAGAGACCTCTTATGGGCCTATAAGAACACGCAAAATGCATGTGGTTATGAGCTTATAAGAGTCGCAAAATAGAAAAAGTAGTTTACTTAATATCTATCAATCTACTTAAAAAAATACCCTGTATATTTTCTGGATTTGGCGCCCCTTACTACTTTTTCTGGGGAACGGACTCCTTCTCCCCCCCTTATTTGCTAATGAGTGCAGTTGATTTCATAACTTTTTTTAGTCATTAACTTTTTGTCTGGCTCTGTATCATCTATATTATCAAGATACCTTTTAAAATTTCATTAAGTATTTTAAATCTGTTAGATATTATGTAAACACCTAAGATCTATTATCTACTACTGGTATACTCATAAATCCTATTTAAAGCTTATATGTTTTAAATAAATTTTTAAAAACGGTAGTTCTTTATTATTATAAAATCATATTTAACAATAATAATAAGATACCTATGCAACACATTTGCATAAGATTATACGTCATAAGAATAGGTAAATACTTACTTACCTATTTTTATTCTTCCTTTTAAATTTACATAATAAGATTTACTACTATTAATTTTTTATTTATTCTCACGGTAGCTGTACGCGATGTACCCAAGTGTGGTATGTATGGTACTATAGGATAGGTAGGATAAATAGGATAAATTAGATTTTGCATAATTTTGCATATTAAAAATTTATTAACCTTTTTTATTCAATATGTTTTTGGGAATTGATCTTTGTTAGGTACTTGACATTTTGATACAAAATCGGTTAGGTATTTATATAACTAGGCAAAAAGAATTTGCATAAGTTGTAGATTTTATGTAATGGGAACCATATTTGAGGCGTATAGTGCAAGAGTGGCCTATATGTGTTTTTTTGAGATTTGAGTTTTTTTTTATAAGGACATCTATATCTATATCTTTCATTACATACCACCCTCATAACAGAAGATTTTCTTTTTGGCACGATACAAGCCTTTAAAGCACTATTGCATTATTAAAATTATCACTTTTATTAGTGCAAGAGTGACCCACAGGTATAGGCTACCAGTCAAACATATTATTGGGGATGTTCAAAAAGCCAACTGTATCATTAAAAATGTCAATTTTATTCTTAAAAAAGCTAACAAGACAAGTTTTACCAAGGATTTATAAAGATATTTTTAGAAAAATTCTTAAAAAAGCCAAAATTTGTTTTATCGAAAAAGCTATTTTTTCGCCACAAAACAAATCATTTTCTCCACAAATGCAGGAGCGTTATGTTACCAATTTTGTACATTTTGCTTTATTAATAAAAAATAATTACAACACCTAAACTTTGAGATCATAGGAACTGAAATCCATTTAGGTACTTTAGTTATTCTTCATTTTTAAAGGTAATTACTCCAAGGACAGTAAAAAAACGTTTATTTAATTATTCCAGAGCATAATTATTGGTATTTTGACTATTCTGTTATTAAATAACGAACATTTCTTTCACATGTAAAAATAATTAAAATTTAAAAGTAAAATGTGAGGTTAGACTACTCAAAAAAAACGTGTTATTGAAGGTCAGATCTCGTTCGTAATGCAATAGTGGCCCAAAATGAACACAATGTATAGCGCAATAGTGATCCACCAATTGTTTTCTCTAAGAAAGTAAAATAAATTTGTTTGTCATACATTACCTTAATGTTGGTTGAGTCTGAAAACCCTAACAGATAAATTTTAAATACAATAATGCGTCCTAGATCAAAGATTAAAAAATCGTAGAAATTTAAATAGCCCTTATCTCGATATTTCCATAAAGTGAGATGGGCTACTCTTGCACGCCTCATTTATTAGCTGATTAAAAAAGACTTACATACTACTATAATCATAGATATTACCACGAACCAATTTTCTTTAAAACCAATCCCAACCAACAATTTTATATGGTCCAAATATGAGGTTTTAGCTCTAAGGGAACGTTTAAGTATTACGTAATGCAAAATTTGCCCATTTTTGACGGAAAACCGGTTATTGGCTATGGTTTTCCATCTCTAATTTGTTTTCGTTTAGCGGATTTAGTGAACTGTTTGCAAGGAATCCGTCTCATTGTTAAAAACGTGATCCAATAAATAATTTATGTTTCTAATGTTTTAAGTGTTACGTAACATTTTTACTGACACCCACCCCCCCTCTGTAACGCGACCTAATATTTTCGATACCCCTCCACCCCCCTAGTGCCTTACGTAATACTTGAACGCTCCCTAAGGGTCAATAATTTTCTCCGAGATAATGATAGGCAGAGCGACAACGGCATTTTTTAAATTTTAGCTTACAAAATAAAGTGTTTAAAAAATAAACAATTTCAATTATTTTTTACTAAACCTAGAAAGTATTAAAATACGTATTTCCTATTTTAGATTTTAAGCTTTCACGGCCATTAAGATATAAAGAACTTTCACTTTCGGGTTTAGACCGTGTTAATGGATTTTCACTTTCCGACGTTTCGTCTCTTACTACTAGAGACATCTTCAGGGATTAATCTGAAACTAAGTTTCGAATCAACTTGTGTCACTATTTATGACGAGTTGTGGTTATTCACCCGTGACGAGGTTTTTCCTATCAAAGACTTCCATATAGCAGGTAACCAGTGTCCCGATTGATATTGTTAGGATGCTTGATGATTTCTATCGATTCCCGTATCTTCCTTGGCATTTTTCTGTTTTCTGTTTACGGTTTACATAGGTGAAACTAAGAGAAAAATTTCTACAAGACTTCAAGAGCATGAGCGCAATATAAGAAAGAAACAAATTTCCTTATCGGCAGTAGCCGAACATGTACATGAAACAGGTCATAAAATCAATTTGTCTGAAACAAAACAAATATTAACAGAAAACAGAAAAATGCCAAGGAAGATACGGGAATCGATAGAAATCATCAAGCATCCTAACAATATCAATCGGGACACTGGTTACCACTTACCTGCAATATGGAAGTCTTTGATAGGAAAAACCTCGTCACGGGTGAATAACCACAACTCGTCATAAATAGTGACACAAGTTGATTCGAAACTTAGTTTCAGATTAATCCCTGAAGATGTCTCTAGTAGTAAGAGACGAAACGTCGGAAAGTGAAAATCCATTAACACGGTCTAAACCCGAAAGTGAAAGTTCTTTATACGTATTTACTTTTGTAAGCATATAACTGTTGTGCAATGTAGTTTTATTGAATAGAATGATGTAAGCTCAAAGATTACATTCTTACATACTTACCACTCATATGACACTTGATTTTGTATTTAAATGCAAACAATATTTAATAAAGATATATAAATATTTATAAAATAATAATAGAAAAATAAATTAACATACGGCACCTCTTACTTTGTGAATAGGTTTGTCAAATAATACATTCTAAATAGGATTATTTACAGTCTTTCTTACTTTTACATAAACAATATCGAGAAGTGAACCACTACAAAATATTTGCACATGGACTTCGGGGATTTTTATGACATTTATGACAATCTATGATTTTTGAGCTTTTAGGTAATTTATGAAAAATCTTCAAAATCTTTTCGAAAATTACCAAGATGAAAAGATTGCAAAGGTTTTTAAGATTTTTGAAATTTGTACACGGTTTTTTCATAGTACTCGAACAAAAGGTACCTATATTATTTATCTTTGGATAATAACTTACCATTGCAATGTTACCAATGGCACTGATACATTAGTAACTTTATATTTTTTAACCTTAAAATAAAACAGGGGGAAAGGAAGCAAAATATTAAATATAATACAAATAATAAAAAAGGGGGACATGCAATACATAATTTGAAAAATATTGAAATTCTCTTTTTAACCCCTCTAGGGATCCATAGATCTTCTTTTCAGTTACGAGCTTTCCTTCCTTTAATTTATAAAATATATACCTAATACACTGAACCAAAAATTAAGGTGATATCAATAAAAATGAACGTGATATCAATAAAATTACATTGATTTTGCACCCATGTACGTTTTTAATTGTGACAAATTTTTTATTAAATCAATGCTTAAAAATGGTAGTCTTAATGTAAAATTTATTTAATAAAAAAAATTCGTTGTTATAATGAATTTATGCATTAAGGCAAGGAATTTTAAGCATTGATACAATAAAGTGTTCATCGGTACAAAATTATTTTCAGTGTATTAAAGCAAGATCTTAAACTCATATAACTACTTCGTTTTGTCTAAAATTTTATTCCCATATACAAGGGCGTAGATGAGGGGGTAATGGGGGTAATTACCCCCCCATAGGCGTGGGCGCCAATTTTGTTTGCAGGGCGCCAAGTTTGGTAGAAACCGTCAGGGACACAGTTTTTTTTCTTGCTGGTATTTTTTTGGGCGCCAAGTTTGGTAGAAACCGTCAGGAACAAAGCTTTTGTCTTAGGGTATTTTTTTGGGCGCCGTCATTTTTTTTTGTAGGGGCGCCACGTTTGGTAGAAACCGTCAGGGACAAAGCTTTTTTTGGGGGGCAATTTTTTTTTGTAGGCGCACAAAGCTTTATTTTAGGGTGTTTTTTCTTTTGCTAGGGGCGCCAAATTTGAGGCTTGAAAGGCCGGCCCTGGGTATTACCCCCCCCCCATAGAAGAAAAACATCTACGCCCTTGCCCATATATAAAATATAATATGTTTTTGAGTTTTACTTTAATATAGTAAAGTTCTGATCTCTTTTGATTACTTCCTTCGTAAAATCGTGAGGTAAAAAGAAAAAAGTTTGAAAATACATTTTAATTATATCGATACCCCGAAGCAACAAAGCCGTAACTCATAAATTGTCATTTTTCACGACAGCTAACTTTCTAAAATATATTTTTTTTGTTATTTAAGGGTAGAAAATGATTGAAGTGGAAAAAGAAGCCATGTGATCATCATTTGAAAGCTTATAACATTCTCTATTAAACTGTATAAGTATTTATTGTTTATTTATTGTTTGTTTCTGATAATATTCAAGTTTAGAATTTCTTACTTTAGTATTTTTAGGTAAACTTTTGGTTAAAATGGCCTGTGGAGAAATCTGAGTAGTACCACCATGTGTGTCTTTTTTCAAGGGATTTACTTATGAGAATAACTTAAAATAGGTCTAACTTGAGTTACATCCTTGTTGCATGGGAGTGTCGATATGTGGCAACTATAAATCATTATCATTTTTATACCCTACATACTTTGTTATTTGTAAGCAGTTCACTCTAAAAAATATCTTTTAAACTTTTATTCAAAGTTAACTAGTTTTGTATGTATTATTGAAATATTTATTTCATTTTAAACTTTATAACGTATAAAGCTTTATTTAAATTATTTATGTTGACATTTTTTTCAATAATACCAAAATCTCAAATAACGCACCTTCAAAAAAAAAAATAAAAAACTTTTTTTTTAAAAAGTTCTTTTTTAGAAAAACGAAAAAATTTTTAAAAAGAACGTTTTTCAAAAAAAGATTTAAAAAAAAATGTTTTTTTGAAAAAAAAAATGTTTTTTTTTTAATTTTTTATTTGAAGTTTGGTTATTTGGCAAAATGCAAAATAGAATCCACTGTAAATAGTATATAATGGAATGCTTAGCATTACATATCTTCAAGGCTTGTTTTGTCCTTAAAACTGTTACAATGTAAGAAATTAAACAATACAAATACCTCATTATTATAACTGAGTTGGGCGGAGGTTAAAACGAAAAAACTAATATAGTAGTTTTTAAAACCTCTCGTTCGAACTTTATCACCCCTGAAGTGCTGCCGTTTGGCTACACATTTTTGAATAATCAAGTTAATTTGTTTATAAATTTAAAAACTTGAAAATGACTTTATGTTAAAAAAGTCGAAACAATTGTCGTTGTAATGTTTGTTTAATAGACAATAAATTTATATTTTGGAGAGATAACATTTTTTCTATGGCTTTTTTAAATCAACTCCAATATGAGTAAGGATCAAGAATTTCTTAATTTCATTACAATTATGTTTCTGAAACATTTCAGAAATATGTCTGAAACTTAACAGTAATATTACTGAAACATTCCAGTAATATGTCTGAAACATAACTGATATTTCACTGAAACAAATTTGCGTACATTTATATGTTTCATACATATTACTGACATATTTCAGAAATATTTCAGTATTATAACAGAAGTATATTATATTTTAATATAATATTTCTGACATATTTCAGAAATATTTCGTGCCGTGTGGGTAATGGTTATTCTTTCAAGTATGCATACATATGATAGTATAAAAAATTTATGCCTGAAAAGATGGTTTATGGAACCATTTTTCTTCCCATTCGCTATGAATCTTTATCTTTTTTTGGAGTATCGTCTTAAGCATTATGTCAGGGATCATTCTTGACTGCATATGAACAGATCACATAGCATCTTTTGTCCTCCCGTTTTACTTTTATTACTTTCTGCTCGGTTTCATTTTCTTATTTACGACAATGAATAAATGTCGCAGTTTCTCGTTACAATATATCCAGCTATCTAGGTATATGTATGCAGATTATTATTAATGCACTTTTTTTAAAATTCAATATAACTGTAGTTTAAGTAGAAAGCTTACTGAAATTAATTTTTCAAAAGTTAATATAATATTTTCAGTAGAAATAGCTACAATAACAACTGCATAAAAAATCGAAAAAAAAAATTAAACATATTTTACCTACCTATACTTCACATTTTTTTAAACGTAATTAAGTATAGGGGTTGGTTCTGGACAAATTTCAGAATATTTCATTCATCCCCACCGACCAAAAAATGGGGCTAAAAATTTAAGGGGGTGAGTGTCAGTAAAAATGTAACACTTAAAAAATTATAAACTTGTAAAATGTTTTTTGGATCACTTTTTTAACAATGATCTAGGCTTAAAGAGACGGATTCCTTGAAAATTTTATTGCACACGGCGTGGTTAACAGTTTATTTATTTATTTATTTATTAACGGGAAAACCCCACTACAAAAATTAAATGTACATAAGATAACATGATAATAGAAACCTAATATAATGTAAAAAAAAATAACTATAACAAAAAAAAATAGAAAAAATAACCTTGCAAATAACAAAAAACTATACAATACTAAAATTAAAAAAATTAAACATTAATAAGAAATTTAAACGTCAGTGAAGTTAATGCTTTTTAAAGAGGTTTTAAACGATGCTAAAGTGGAAAAAGTAAAGTCACAATTATCCAAACTATTGGCTAAAGTCATGACTCTATCCATGGGAGAATTACAACCGTAATTTGTACGGTGATGGGATTTTAAAAAGCGGAGAAATGTTGCGCATGACCCTAGCCGGAACATTTAAATGTATTTGACTTAGTAAGTCTGGGCAATCAATAAGCCCATTAAATATTTTGAAAAGGTAACATAACAGTTAACTAAATCCTCTAAAAAAAAACAATTAGAGATGGAAAACCATAGCCAATGACCGGTTTTCGGTTAACCGGTTTCGGAAATTACATCAGACCGGTTTTGGGTTAAAACACGGAAGCAATAACGGGTTAAAAACCGGTTTAAACCATAAAGCAAAATTTCCTTTCATTTTCTTTTTACCTTTTGTAAAATGTTACGCCGCGTTACATGTCGAAAATGGCCAAATTTTGCGTTACGTAATACTTGAACGCTCCCTAAGTCAAAAAACAAAAAGTCACTCACAAGTTTTACAAAATATTTACCATCAAAATTATTAATTTTGACAATATTTAAGTACAAGTTTTGGGGCCGATAAAAATTATTTTTAAAAATAATTTTTAAATTTGATATAATTTTTTGAAAAGAATGAAAGACTTTTTTCAAATTGTTTGGCTAAGTTAAAAAACAAAAAAGTTACAGAAGTTTTAATAAACTTCTAATAATGATAATTTTGGCATGCAGAGCGTCACTTATTGAGTTCCAATTACGTTCCGTTTTAATTCAATTTTTTTATAAGGTGCTTTTAATATACTAGACAAATACAACTATTACCAGAAAAAGTTTAAACGAAATCTAACTGCCCTAGCAATAATCTTATTAAAAATAGGGCGAAAAATCATGGAATTAGGTACTGAAAAATTAAATTACCATTGTATAGGACAATAACTTCCGATTATACATTTGTAACCGAATATTCAGATCACTTTTTACAGTGTATTGTACATTTTACCAAGGAAAAATCTCTCCTCCTTCGGACTTGTGATGAACTCATGGTTTTAATAATATATTTTGGAGAGTCCAAATGTATAAAAACATATTGAGAATAATATATTAATATATTAATAATACAGCAGCATCTCGGCTCGTATGTATAAGTATGCTTATCCTTTAATATACTATTGAATAATAGTGTAAAATATTATAGCACTTTTCGTACAATGTATTTTTCCTAGAAGAATCCCATTATTGAAAAAATTAAAGCTCTTTCTGGAAGCCATAGAAGTGGAAGCCTTACATGCTTCCCGCTTTGTAGATGCGGTAAAGAAATACATATGTCGCCATCATTAAAATATTTGCTGTGGTTACAACCACAACTATTGTTGGAATTAGTACACAGGTCAACATAAAAAAATCAACTGTCACCTAACAGTGCTTTACTGATATTCACTAAATCCAAATCTGTCCAAAAATGATGAACGTGGGCAGTGAAAATTTTACAATAACTTTAACTCTTCTAGTACTGACACTAGCTGTATAATAGTTGCCATATTTCTCGAGGCTTCATCGGGGTTGTAAACAGTTAATTAATGAAATTTAGGATAAATTTAAAATTTAGCACGATTCGCTGAAGATGCCTCTAGAATATGAGATGAAACGTCGGACAAAATAAATCAAGGTTGATTCCAAAGTTTAAATAATATTTTCAACCTTATCAGCTGTCAAAACTAAAATTATCGAAAGTAAAGATAAATTTATTAATTCCCACGTTTCGTTTTATTTTTTATTACAAATACACTGAACCAAAAATTAACGTGATATCAATAAAAATGAACGTTATATCAATAAAATTACATTTATTTTGCATCAATGTACGTTTTTAATTGTGACAATTAATTTTTTATTATTTATCACTGCTTAAAATTGGTTTTCTTAATGTAAAATTTATTTAATAAAAAAAAGTCTTTGTTGTAATGAATTTATGTCTAAAGGCAAGGAAAAGTCCGGTGAAAAATTATTTTAGTGTATATTAAATATCATTAGGTTAGTAGAGCTTCCGATTTGTATAGCTTGCACTCATAAAATTTCGTTTTTAATACAGAATGTTATTTGTTAATACATACAGGGTGTATTTGAAATAGCCGAGGAAATTTTAACAGGTGATTCTACATGATAAAATATGACAAAAAGTTCCTATAAACATATGTCTAAAAATGCGTCATAAGGGAGCTACGTCCCTTTGAAGGTGCTAAAAAAATCGGTTTTTATTTAATAACTCAGGAACCCTTTGGGGTATATTAACGAGGTTTTGCACGTGAATTAATCCTTATAAGGCCCATCTTTGTATGTCATTTTCACGTACTTATTTAAACCAGGGGTGTGCGAAACGGGGGGGCCTTATTAGTTTTTTGTTCCAAACTTTTTTCTGTGTAACTTTTTTGCAATTTTATTTGTGAAATATGATTTCTCAGGTCAAAATACATAAAAAAGGTACTCTTGTTGTAATACTGTAGGATTAACCGTTTTCGAGAAAAGTTCATTTGAAGGTGAAATTTCACCGTTCGAGGACGAAAAATTAAATACTAAAATGTCGAAAACAAAAATTTTAATGATGCAATGTTATTCTACATCAAAAACTAAGCAAAAAAGTTTCCATACATGTAGGTCGAAAAAACGCTTTTAAACCTACCATAGCCCTTTAAAAATGGTGCATATTTAGGAGACCATAGCTCCATTAGGATTGATTTTTGGAAGTACCTGTATATGAGGTTTTTTTCTTAGTTTTTAATGTACATTTTCCCTGCATCATTAAAATTTTGGTTTTCAACATTTTAGTATTTAATTTTTCGTCCTTGAACCGTGGAATTTCACCTTCAAATTAATTTTTCTCGAAAACGGTTAATCCTACAGTATTACAACAAGAGTACCTTTTTTATGTATTTTGACCTGAGGAATCATATTTCAAAAATAAAATTGCAAAAAAGTTACACAGAAAAAAGTTTGGGACAAAAAACTGATAAGCCCCCCCCCGTTTCGCACACCCCTGGTTGAAATAAGTACATGAAAATATCACATAAAAACGGGCCTTGGTAGGATTAGTTGACGTGCAAAACCTCGTTGATATATCTCAAAGGGTTCCTGAGTTATTGAATAAAAACCGATTTTTTTTAGCCACTTTCAAAGGGGCGTAGCTCCCTTATGACGCATTTTTAGACATATATTTATAGGAACTTTTTGTCATATTTTATCATGTAGAATCACCTGTCAAAATTTCCTACGCTATTGCAAATACACCGTGTATCTTTTATTTATATCGCCACCATTGGTATAAAATACTTTACTTGTGATATTAAATACTGCAATGTGTGTATTGTATACAAAATGTTTTCATACTAACATGAGACCGTGCTGGTACATTTGGATCCCCACGCAACATGTGTTTATTAATACTGTAACATTTGGTACAGTTATAGTTTGGTATGCTTTAAGTTCTAGTTCTTGTGTTATTGATCTAGTTTAAAGTATATTACAGTATTTAGTAGAATAACAATCGGTAAATAATACCAAAATTTTGATTAGTAATAATACAGAGAAAAGTAAACAAAGGATCGATTATTTTGTCAGTGTCTAATTGTGTGTGGTTGAAATCTTTATATTATTACTAATCAAAATTTTGGTATTATTTACCGACTGTTAATTTTTCTGAATACTGTAACAAACTTTAAACTAGATCAGTAATACAACTAAACAACAACTCAAAGTATACTATACTATAAGTGTAATATGCTTTACCAAATGTTACAGTAATGTTTACTATAACATGCTAGTATTAATAAACACATGTTGCGTGGGGTTTCAAATGTACCAGCACCGTCTCTATGTTAGTATACAATACACACATTGCAGTATTTAATATCACAAGTAAAGTATTAAATACCAATGGTGGCTTGTATTTTTTTTTATATATTCAAACTTCTTGTAACAAGATTTGTAATCTTTTATACAATAAACGTTTATTATTATTATTATTATTATTATTACCAATGGTGGCGATATAAATAAAAAATATGTCTAAGTGCAAGCTACAAATCGGAAGTGTATATTTTTTAAATAAACTCTACTTTATGCACTATCTCGTTTATTAATGGTATGTAGATATAAAATCTCATAAAATATCGCTGGATGTATAAAAATCGTCCTTGGCAACATATATTATCAAGCCAGCGCTTGTAGCATCCTCAGCAGTATCCGAGAGGCAGCGTGAGTTTCTTATTTTTCGCTCTTATCTCCTATATTTTTGCTGGAAAGCACTAAGGAGGGACAAAAATACGAAAATTAGGCTCACGGAAAAATATGGAATGGTTTGAAACACTTTTGCAGCACTAAAAATTATTTTTTCTACTACCTAATTAAGGGCTAGCTTACATATTATGTACCGTTGTCAAGGCTTGTTTACCTTGGCAACCAATGAAATCAGTGAACTCATTTATCGTTGACCGTTTTTAAGCATTGTTTATTGACGACGGTAAATAATGAAAAAAATTTAAGACAACTACTAACTTTTTTCAACTTACTTGCCAAACTGACAGCTATGTCAAAATAATTTTTAAACTTTATTTTTAACTGATATTTGGAGTTAATAGCTATAGGTAGTATAAAAAGTAGTATATGCACCACGTATACGAACTGTTTTACAAAAGACTTAGTTCGCATACTAAACTCCGCGCATTATCTATCTGAGTTGATTGTCATTTGTTTCTTGTTATTTGGTTGGCAGAATATATTTAGTTCCTTATGTAAGGTTCTCATCTTGTTTAAAATTTATTGTCAATCAAGACATTATTTTGACATTTATAAAAAAATCCAAATAATTTGCTTTAGCAAGAAGAAATAACAAGAAAAGTGCATAAAAAGAAAACTAAAGCATCAATCTATAAACGTTTTGTTTAAATGACGTAATATAATGCAGTGCTCTATAAATTTTTGAAGTAAACACTATAACAGAGAATTTTTTGGTTAAAATAATACTGGTCCGTAATTTTATTCAGGTAATGTTAAGTTTAAGTTTATAATAGCACTTTATGAATAAAAACTTACTTTTATTATAATTTTGAACAAAGTTTTACTTTTTAAACAGATTTTGTTATTATTTGTAAGACGTAAAATGACAGTCAATTTAACCTAAATGTTAAAAATTATCAAAAGCACAATGGGCTACAAAAATATTACTAAAAGTCATTTTTAAACCACTAATAATAGCTTCCTTGATCCAATTTGTTACTCAGATAGATAATGAGCCGAGTATAGGTGTATAATATATTATTTAATATCAGTCTAGTACCTATGTATAAAACAGCTTTAAAGGTCCTGAACGACTAAAACTAAATAAATATAAATAAATAGGTATGCACCAGGTTAAAATGGGTTAAGTGTAGAATGTCTACTGTAATACTTTTACTATAGATTAATTAGGTAGGTCACTAGGTCAAAAGAAAAACACTAATTGTTAAAATTTTAAAATCACCACCTTGTGTCTTGAAAAATACCATAACAAAATTCTGTGCCAAATTTCAGCTCAAAAAAAATAAAATTTTATTTCGCCTCACTTCATTTGAAAATTGAAAAAAAATAAAAATTATATATATTTTTTATAAGGCATAATTTTTTTAAACAAATATATCTTGTCATGCTAAATATAAATCTGTACCAAATTTCAGCTTAAAAATACGATATCGGCATCCACACTGATAATAAGGATTTATTTGGATAAGCCAATTAAATTATTTGTTGTGATTAACAAATTTTATTTGAGTCAAATAAATATTTAGTTCATGTAAACAAATATTTTAATTTCAAAATGATTTAGTATTAATGGGAACAAAATAGTTTATTTGACAGAAATGAAATTTATTTGTCACAACCAAATAATTCAATTGGTCATATCCAACCAAATATTTTGTTGATACCTACCTATTTGAAAATTAAAAAATTGATAATTTAATTTTTTCCAGTTTTCAAAAGAAGTCAAAAGACACTAATTTCATTGTTTTGATCTAAAATTTAACACAGTATCTTGTTTTCGTTTATTAAAAATTTTATCAGTTAATTCATGTTTTTATTTTTATTTTTTTATTTTTAATTGAAGTTCAGAAGGCCAAATTTTGGTCGACTTTTGGCAAATAATAAAAATTTTGTATTTCACAAGATATGGTATACATACCACATATTTATTAAAAAAAAATGAGCCTTATAATAAAAACTATAGTTTTTATTTATTTTTCTAATTTTTAAACCCTAGGTTATTTTATTTTTTTTGTGAGATATAATTTGGCACAGAATTTGCTTTGGAATTTTTCACGACACGGTGTGGGCTTAAAATTTAAAAAACCCAACTGAGAGCCTTGTCTATTAGCTCACAATTGAGTCTGAAGTCTAACAAAGACGTATTGGCATACCTTGACATCTAACGTAATCTGTTTATCTGGCCTAAACTTTTCTTAAAATCGGTCTTTAAGGAGCTCGACTCGGAGCTTGCTTTCCAGTGTGGTCAAATTTATCATGATTAGTTTTTTTTTCTACCCGCCCTAGAGATCACCTCTCTCCGACATTGCACACGTTTTATTGCACCCATTCCTCTCTCCTGCTTGCCTGGAGGATCCTTGTCAGCCATCT
Source organism: Brachypterus glaber (assembly GCA_958510825.1). Classification (NCBI taxonomy): domain Eukaryota; kingdom Metazoa; phylum Arthropoda; class Insecta; order Coleoptera; family Kateretidae; genus Brachypterus; species Brachypterus glaber. The sequence goes on from OY294045.1 coordinate 12,086,690, forward strand.
TGGATGTTCAAGGACTACACATTCTTTTTGTGTGTTCACTACTTGAGTCGCGTTGTCGCATTAATATTCTCAAATTCTACACAATATCACAAAAATGTATTCAGCATTTCGAAGAACTTTTTATACTCTTTACACCTTTCGGGATAGAAGAGTTTTACGATGGTTTTCACATTTCTAAAATTCTATAAAATTACAATCAGAAAATGTCATTCTAATTTTAATACTAAATTTTATTTGTAGATACATTTGTTATTTATATCGCCCCCATTGGTATTTAATACTTTACTTGTGATATTAAATACTGCAATGTGTGTATTGTATACAAAATGTGGTCATACTAACATAGAGACTGCTGGTACATTTGAATCCCCACGCAACATACATACATACACACATTGGAGTATTTAATATCACAAGTAAAGTATTAAATACCAATGGTGGAGATATAAATAAAAAATATGTATTAACAAATAAGATTCAGTATTAAAAATGCAAAGAAATTTTCTGAGTGTACCTTATAAGTTATAAACGTGTTTTTTTTTTTATTAAATTCTGAAAAACTGTCAAAATTTTTTGTCTGTCCATCTATTTGCCTGGTCCGATATATATCGGGACTAGGATGTCAAATAAAAACCACTATTAACCTTTTAAGCTTAAAACAGTTAATTTTAAATATCTACGTACGTGTTTATACAGGTGTAATTCTAAATCAGAAAATATGAAAAAAGTTTCTGTGGACATATGTCTAAAAATGGGCCCTAAGGGAGCTAAGGGACAAAAAAGTCGGTTATTATTTAATAACCCAGAAACCCTTTAAGCTATAGCAACGACGTTTTGCACGTGATCTAATCTTAATAAGGCCTATCTTCGTATGTTTTTTTCAAGTCGTTATTTTAACCAGGGGCGTGCGAAACAGGGGGGCCTTTTGTCCCAAGCTTTTTTCTTTGTAACTTTATAGCCCATTCAAATAATAAATGTAAATTGCAATAAATGTACACGGGCTGATATTTTAAAGGGTAGTAGTGGATGGTAACAGAATACTCCTGTTAGTTTTTTACCGGGTAATTTGCTTAAGGGTTGTTCGCGGTTCTTGAATTTTAGGGTTGAGTTGCTTAATATGCATGTTACGATAAAAATGCATATAACCAATTTTGTTAAACAGGAAATTTTCAACAATTTTTGTAGGGATCATTTTTTTAATATATTAATAACAATCGAGTTAATTTAAGAGGAGGTGAAATTGGGTTTTTCCATTTTCCATCAAATTATTTATCGGTATTTATCTGTTATGAGCAAACTTGTAGCTCTTGAAATTTTCCATAAATTTCATATATTATAAATTTTCATAGATACTTTGGTCCGGTTACAGAGGGCGCAACCCAACTTTCAGAGCCAACTGTAACCGTAACAAAATACTTATGAAAAGGCATAATTTAAAAAACTTGTAGAGAATTTTAAGAGCTACAAGTTTGCTTATAACAACTTTAAATAATTTGGCTAAAAAATTGAAAAAACCAATTTCACCCCCAACATGGCAATTTTTGGATATTTATAAATCGATTGTTATTAATATATTAAAAAAATGATCCCAACAAAATTGTTGGAATTTTTCTCCGGGATAAAATTGGTTATATGCATTTATATAGTAAGATGCACATTTAGCGAGATAACCGCACTTACCCATAAAATTCAAGGTAGCGGACACCGCTTAGGCAAATCATCCGGTTAAAAACTAACAGGAGAGCTCTGTTACTATCCTCGCTGCCCTGTTCTGTCACAAAATAATCTTGCGCAGGATGGACTTTTAGTACTCTTTTCTTCTCTATGACGAGTCTGGATCATACGGCCGAAAGTTGTACGGCCGAATAAATGCTCTACTGTATTCTCCAGAGGTTCTCAATATTTGATTAAATCAATGAATTTCTTATGCATATTGTTACACCAGGCGAGCATTTATTATTAAATTAGCTAAAGCTAAATTATTTAGCCTAACTATAATCTTATTTGATTCTTAAAATATATCGCCTTCTAAATTCTGAAATATCGTATCTGAAAAATGCCTCTCATTAAAAAAAAACACCAAACCAGCAAACTACCGAACCAAACCATTTTTAAGGTACATCAACGCCTCCCATTAAAAAAAAAACACCAAACCAGCAAACTACCAAACCAAACCATTGTTAACGTAAACCAACGCCTCCCATTAAAAAAAAAACACCAAACCAGCAAACTACCAAACCAAACCATTGTTAACGTAAACCAACTTAAAAAAAAACATTAACCAGAAATTCAGAGTATTTTAACAATATTATAAAAATTTCAACAATTATTTTATTATATTTATTAATTTTCAGAGAATAGTAATAAGCAACCAGTTATATATCTCAATGTATAAATACTTACCTACGCTTTGAGAGCCACTGAAATCAGTGCTGCCACTACTACAAACCTCGCTTTCGGCCGTATGATCTTCGGCCGTAATACCCACCTCGTCTATGACTAGTACCCTTTAAAATATCAGCCCGTGTACATTTATTGCAATTTGACGTCGGAATTTTTAGTTATTTGACAGAACTATTATACTAACTAAAAAGTTCGTCTAAAGAATATCGTTTTTAAATCTGCGAGGAATATACGATGGAATGCGAAGCATTACATGATTCCACGGCTTTTTTCTTTTTTTTCCGCTTTTCCATGTCTCTTGGAAATTGCTTGCCAGGCGAGATTTTTTCATGTCGTCTCTTACGTCATTCCGAATAAGTAGTCCTTTGATTTCGCGAAACTTTCAAACGAGCCGTGTTGGATGTATGAACCCGAAAAAAAATCTGAGAGGTGTTTCTGAAAGAAGGCGCTCTTAACTCTAATGAGAAATAAAACTAAGACTAGATTTTTTTACATTTTTCTAGATACGTATGATGGGTTTTTGCTTTTGTCTAAAAGCACTCGACTGTAAGTTATTATATTTTTTAATGAAAAGCTTGGAAGATTTTTTAAATCAAAAGAAAAGCTTTTTCTTCCTTTGAAATAAATGTCTAGTTATATAACGAGCACCTACAAAATGTTTAACGTGAATTATTTTGGTCAATAGTTATTTTCCTAACAAATGCGGAAAGTGGTACTTTTCCGCACGCGACTGCAGTTGGCCCAACGACGCGCAGCGGAGTTCGGTCAAGCAATCAAGTGCGGAAATACACTTTCCTCAAGAGTTAGGAACAAAATTTTTTCTACAACCGTGAGGAAAATTAAGCAAATATTTTAATAACGAGGTAGGTATTTATGTTAAGCAACTAAATAATACAAAATATTGTTTATTATTTACAATATTTATAGTAAATATGCAAAATATGCTAAAAAGACTTCCTCTTTCAAACTCTTGACGCCTTTTTCTTGACACCAGCTTGCAAACAACCCCTGGTATTTTTTTTATACTTTATTTTATATTTTTCAGGCAATAATCCAAATTTCTTGTTGTTTCCTACATAGACTCTAGTATCTCATCATCGGAGGAATCCATTTCTACTTTTATGTAAACTAAAAAGAAATAAACTGCTACGACGCCAATCAGACTTTTATACTGGCTTTGACATTTGTTTGTGGTTGCTATGAAAAAATTCTAAAAGTTTATGCATGGCCTACTTGTTAATTTTGAAGATTTTTACTTTTCAGCACGAGTGCGGAAAAGTAATGCGGAAAAGTACTTTTTCCGCACTAGTGCGGAAAAGTGACACTTTGCACGTAAATGCGTGCGGAAAAGTGCACTTTTTCCACGCTTGTAGAAAAAATAAGTTTATTTGCATGTACAAGTTTTTTTTTGATACAGTAACTTTTACTTAGCGAAAATATTGACATGATATTTGAATAAAACAAAATATACCTCTTTAACTTGGTATTTTTAGGAATTGTTTATATTATCAAATGAGAGGTTCAGAAGTTCCTTATGGACTTGATCCAGTTCACTTCTGAACCCCTTAAATATACAGTGCGGGTAAAAGTTATCAACTTTCAAGATTTGAACAAGGCGAGATATCGACTTTTGGAACACAATTTAACTATCTTTTTGAATATATTTAATATTTGTAACTTTTAAAATGTGGGCATGGGGTATAGTGGGGATTTTTTAAAGTAAAAATGGGGGCAGCATGAATCATTTTAAAGCTCTTAAAATTTTCTATTTGACCATATATTAATTTTTTTAAGATTTTTTATGAGGGTTGAAAATTGGAAATGTTGTCAAAACTTATTTAAAAAAATCAAACATTTTTGATAAATGATTAATTTTAAGATGCAAAAACGTAAATTATACTTTAAAATTATATTTAACTAATATACCTAAATAAAAAATTCGACAAACGTATTTTTTTGCAAAAAAGAAACAAATCAATACCGTTAAAAAAATGTTTAAAAAGTTAAAAAAATATATGGCTAAATAGAGAATTTTATTAGCTTTAAAATGATGTTCCTCCCGTTTTAGTAACTATTGATAAATAACAGTGTTTCATGTTTCTGCGTGTGATTTAGGAATTCAAATAAATCTATCATCGGCAAGGATCCCTTTCAGAACAGCCTTCTATAATTTATTTGATAATAGTTATTTATAATATAAGGGCGAAAAGTGGAGTTTTTCGATTGAGTAAGTTTGGAAATTGGCCCCATCGGCCGGCCCTCGGCTTCTAAACCTACGAAATCGAAATTTAACTTTATGCCCGTGTATTATACAATATTTGTTGTTCGATTGTTATTAATATTATAAATTATTAAAATACACTTAATTTTAAATTGCAAAAAATATTTCTTTTAACTATTATTACTTATCTAGTTATCCATGACAAGTTGCTATCCAATCAAATCGCTAAAAAACAATTGAATGTTTCTTTTGGGTGCGGTTTTATTTTCAAATTAAAAAAGCCATAGCTTGGTGATTAATTTCTGTTAAAATGTGTCTGTTATGAAAATAATAATACTTTAGAAACCGTTCTATGAATATTATAAAAATTTAAATTGGTTTTACAATCGAAATTTTGTGTTTTTAATTTATTTTAGTGGATGAATACAGATTAACCAGTCAGCATATATTTTGAGGTTATGTTATAGAAGAAATTTTTATTTTGTGTGAAATGATTATAATAACTGTATCTGGTCAAAATGAACAGTTATTTCAAGACCAAAAGTGACCAAAAGGTAATATTTCTTTATAAATATTACAGTAAAAGTAAAGCATCTTCTTTTAAAAAGCTTAAAAATAACAAGTTTTAGTTAGCTGTCGAAAAAAACATTTTGGCCCTAGGGCCACAAAGTTCAACTTTTCGCCAGTAAAACATGAACAAAAAGTGTCGCTTTCAGAATCAATCGAATAAAAAGTATAAAAACTGTGATTGGAGTAAAAAATCTAGCCAGCCATACCTCCCCGAATACGCATAGTGCGTGATAGTCGTATGTGGGGGTGGAGTTTCGATCAAGTAAGCTTTCTTTTATCTGACGCCACCGCAAAAAGGAAGTGCGTATGCGCCGTCGATATGTGAGACGTATGTGTGCGGATTTTATTTTCTTGAATACACAAAAGAAGCCATTTTGAAACTGTTACTTCCAATCGTGTGGCTCAAAGTAGATGTGGGTGATAAATTATTTATACGACTTTGAAGGAAACGGAAGTAAGAAATAAGGGAATCAGTAAAACGTAAAATTTTCGTGGGTAGCGGCATGTAAAATTCCCAATCTAAAAACTTCCATTTTAAGTGTAAACTTTAAAGGTTCTAGGCGCAGTCTAACACCGTATTATGCTTTATTGTTACTTTACATAAAATAATTGCTATTCTTTCAAAACTTTGCAACGTTTATCATTGTAAGATAAATATTATTCCTTATTTCCAGACTACAGCAACTTTTATACCTATGCGTAGCTATGTCTGTTTCTTCCAACGAACTAATAACTCTTCTCTCTAGAATACGCATACCGTTAATATAAAGTATCGCCAACATCTCGGTTTGTTTTTAAACAAATAGTGTGTATATTCAGGCCTGAACAATAACAGTTACCAGTAACTGTTATTGTTGTCTCTGTTAGCACAAAGCTGTACGAGTAAGACAGACAAATGTATATGTTGGCTACGTTTTTATCAGTTTTTACAAATGAAATGCCTATTCTAGAGAGTTATTAGTTCGTTGGTTTGTTCCTTTTAGTGTCAACTAGTTCACCCAATTTAATAGTCATCCACAAGACTCGGACTTGGTATTGGTCTCGACTAGGGGTTAAAGACAAGGCTGATTTTTTTGTGTGCTAAGTCTTTTTTTTTGTCAATAACAAGTGTCAGTAATAAGACCTAATGTTTGTTTGTTTGTTTGTTTATTTGTTTAACCTCGTACTATTCTACTTAATTAAGCATCCCCTAAGTCCAGGACTTGTGTGGGCTAGTAGTAGAGGGAACCACCGGCTTATACTGACTTTCGAACCAGTTTCCAGGGATTGTCCGTTTCACTTATCGCCTTCACCAAATTTCAATTATTAATTAACTGAAAAAGGCAAATTGGCGCCAGTGAGAATCGAACTCACGCTAGTAGACTTGCTATACATACGCGCTAGCCACTATGCTATGCCTCCCATAAATGATAATTTAATAGGGTGTCCCTGAAATGCTTGGTCAAACTCATACGGGGTGTATACTGCCCTGCTGAGACAAGTTGTGCTATCTGCAAAAAATCACTTTTTGAGATAAGCACACCATTGTATTGCTTTACACTAGCCCCATGTGCCCACTTAAAAGAAATGTCTTATCTAAAACCCAAATCCTAAAGATTAGCCTAAGATGTTTGTCCTATGTGGAAAATTTCCAATGTTTTCTAATTAAAATTGTCCTGACTAATCTTTACTAGACAAATAAGTCAGGACTAGGACTAACTTTACAGATCCTAGTAATTTGATTGGACTTTTTAAATCATTTTGTCCTAACTTTCTCAGATAGAACAAATGCATTTAGTATGACAATTAATTTTTCTGATAAAAAAATAATTTTTTTCACTTATTTTTGATTTGAAATAAAGCAGAACCCAACGCCATATTTATTACATGTTTTCAAAAAGTGCGAACAAAAACAATAAAACTGGCCATATCTCAAAACATCTAATTTGCATATTAAGGTTGCCATTTCAACCGCTTAGGTGCCTATACACAGGCTCGCATAAGAACATAATACATAACAATGCGATATCGTGATTGGCTTAATGTGCCGCCATGTATCTTCTAAGCCAATCACGACATTACATTCTTTTTTTTTATGTTCTTTTAAGTCCAGGACTTGTGTCGGCTTATACTGAATTTCGAACCAGGGAGTGTCCATTTCACTTATCGCCTTGGCTTAATTTCAATTATTAATTAATTGAGAGAGTGAAATCGAACTCACGCTAGTAGACTTGCTATGCATACGCGTTAGCCACTACGTTGTGACTCCCAGTTTTGTTCTACACATCCCGTATGTGAAGTTTGGTCAAACATTTCAGGGACACCCTGTATAATAAAAGTCTAAGTTCTTGAATAAAACTAAAGTTCTTATATTTTTTGCTTGTAATTTGAGATATAAACTTACAAGCAACAATTTCAAGGTAAAGGGGTTTAGAAGAGGATTATTATAAGGTCCAGCAGTGGAGCAGAGTTACTGAGAGCTGATGATGATGATGAAGTTTACATCTGTTTGTACAGACAACAAAGTAAAAGTCTTTATCACAATAACTTGATAAAAAATAAAAAATATTATGTGAAATGTACAGAAAATAAATTATTTAAATAACGAGTAAAAAGAGCAAACAAACAAAATAACTACTTACGGAGTATTTAGATAGTACGCGGAAGTTGTATTTAGCGCTTTAGCTTACTGAAAGTATTTTTATTAGTATGTTGGTAATTTGCAAATGCTCGGAGTAAAATCATTTAGTTCTTTATGCACCAAGTAATCTAAACATCGCAAATTTTGATAAAGCAAAGAATAGTATATTCTATAACTAGTATGGAATAGACAATATTGACGGTCCCGCGAGCGCGGAATGACTATTCCATACGTGTTGTAGACTATACTTTTTCTTCGACTGCAAATATGAAACACTGTATGGCTTTAAACTGCGGACAAGGTTAAAAACAATGTTTTTTGTGACTCAACATTGCAAATGCAAGAAAACACATATTTTTAAATAAAGCAATTAATGTTATTTAATAATTGTATCAAATCAGTACTTAAAAAAGATTTTTATTTAATTTTAGCACATATTTACAAATTATAATGGAAAAATTGAAAGTTATGTCAGATGGTTGTGACATATATCAGGTTTAAATATTCAACAATAGATAGAGCAGTTTTAATTTGTTGAACTAAATTGATAAAAACTGGTCAAATATTAAGAAAAACTAATAAACTTTATGTAATTTTAAAGCAAAACTTTAAATTGCATTAAATTATATATATTTTATGGTAAAATATATATTTTTTTGCTAATTTTGCTACAGTTTTCTTTACTTTTATAAACAAGAGATGGCACTACATGTGCTCATTCTAACACTTGATATGGAATATTCATACCGTATCTAGAGCTAGAATGGATTAATTCTGTCTTTGAAAAGTGTGTGTATTTGCTTACATTCTAAAGCAGTCGTAGAAAAAAACTATTTTCAGTTTTTATCTAGGTAAAGAAGTAGCCACAGGTTTGCATAAGCACACATAACGCATAATAATATAATGGCGTAACTTGAATACAGCTTATGACAAAAGACTATCCATTAAGGACTATCCATTTAGGCCTATCCAGGGGCTTGCATAACCACAATACATAAATCACGCATAAGACATAAGCACAAAAGTGAATGGCGCAAACTTCGTAGTAACATAACACGACATATTACATAAAAAGAATAAAAGTTTCTATGTACGTCCTATGCGTAGTGGGCTATGCTAATTACATTTCCTCTTCTTCTTCTATTTTTTCTTGGTGTTGTTTTCAAAATCAGTTTTGTTTTAGGGTACGTTCAAGTATTACGTAACGCAAATTTTGGTCATTTTGGACCCCCCCCCCTGTAACTCTATTTTCATATACCATTAACATGGGCCTAAATCCAAATAGACCCCCACTCCCCCTAGGAGCGTTACATAATACTTGAACGTTCCCTTAACAGCTTTTAGTGTTATAACCAAACTTTCACAATAGTGATTTAAATCTACTACTAAACATAATATTTAGCCAATAACGACTCAAACTGTCAATAATAAACCTTATATGCCTATGTATAGCAAGTAGATATGTGGATAAGTCTTTATGTCTTATGCCCCATGCAAATTATGTCATTATGTTATTTTACTTTATGTTTTGTTATGAAAGCCTGTGGATATGCCTTTAGCTGTTCTAATACATAAGCGCATAAGATTGGTTAACAGGCGGCAGAAGAAGAAGAGGACGAACATTATGCTTTATGTTTGGTTATGCACACCAGTGAAATACCCTAAAATAAAACAATCTTTGAGTTTTATTACTTTTAAAATACTTATGTTTTATAATTCAATATTATTGAATTGAATATTGAATCAATAATCATAAATTATAAAAAACAAACCATTTAATTTATATTTTCTACTTTAAAGCCCTATTTAACCTTTTAGCCCTTCATGACTGTATAATAAATTAATTAATTAATAAATAATAATAATTGTGTAATAAATAAATACATAAGTCAGAGAGCCCAATTTAGGCTTTTTAAAAATAAAAAAAGAATTCAAAAATAATATTTTTTATGGGCAATAAGAAAAACTGTATAAAATGCGTTTAAGGAGAAAATGGGACAGAGAATTTAAAAGAAAATAAACAAGAAGTAAAAAAAAGCAGAAGTAGAATGAGAAAAGGATAAGGATAAGAATATAAACAAAACGAAGAAGAAAAATAAGGAGAAGAAAATGAAGCAGAAAAAGGAGAAGAGGAAGAAAAGAAGGCGGAGAAGAAGAAAGAAAAAAAGGAAAAAAAAAAAGAATAAATAAAACAGAATAAAAAGAAAAAGAAGAAAAACTAAAATAAAAGATGAAAAGGAAAGACAAGGAAAAGAAGAAAAACAAATAACTTAAAAGAAATAAGAGTAAAGGGAAAGAAAGATATCATGGATAAAAACCTTTGTTTGGTTTAAATATAGTACCAGCATTGTAATTAAAAAAAATAACAGCGTAAGTTACCAATGGTTTTTGGCTGCCTAATTTTAGGTTACCTATTATTTTCTTAATTTTTAAAAATTGAACCGAAAAGTTATACTAGACCTTTGTTGTACCTTATGCAGCTAAGTATGTGTATCAAAGTTTTTCTTCCACAGTCTCTAAAAGTGTTTCTACAACTCCCTTATCTCCCAATGATGTCTTCACTTACCTACTTCCTGAAGCGAGGAACATTTTAAAAACTTGATACTTTTTACACCCGGCTAAATATCATTAATGGACTCATACTTATTTTCATCTCTATCTTTAATGTAGGAACATTTTTATTCAAATTACCAAGCCAGTTGTATATGTAAAAATATTTGTAAAAGGGTTTAATTTTCTATTAGGGTGAGATTTTTAAATATATAGCAGAGTTTACTTCAACAATTCTAAAAGGTAGTCAGGATTATACAGTGTTATTCCAAGGAAGTGGTCTATTAAAAGTTTATGGAGAACCAATAATTTTAAAAATCTGATAATTTGCACTCTGGGGTTTTTGAATATGGCCAATTGGTTAAAAATATTTTCATGCTTGGTCACTTCCGGTAGTAGTAGCCCTCAACTTTGTTTTTTTTTTTTTAATAGAACAACCTATATATTTTTTAATTTTTAAAATTAGCATAAAATTTGCTTTATTTTGATGCGTAATACTTTATGTATATCTTCGGTAGTTTTTGAGTTATTCAAGTTTTTAGCGAAAAATTAGCAAATTTAAGTTAAATAAAGAATTAAATTTGCTTTAAAATGAATAGGGGATACCCTATACCTAACTTTAACTATTTTCGAGTTATTTGCAAATTACTATCTTGCTTTTGGTTTGTATAAAAGTATAAAAATATAAACCAGAAAACATCTTTTCTCCAATTTAAAAAATCAAGGAGAAATTATTTTTTTTAGGGGTGCTATAATTTGCTAATTTTTCGCTAAAAACTTGAATAACTCAAAAATTACCAGAGATAAACATAAAGTGTTACATATCAAAATAAAGTAAATTTAATTAAAAAATATATAGGGTGTTCCATTTAAAAAATCAGGATTGAGTGTCACTTCCGGTACAACCGGAAGTGATACAAGCATGAAAATATTTTTAATCAATTGGTCATATTCAAAACCTATAAAGTGCAAAATATCAGATTTTTAAAATTATTGTTTTTCCATAAACTTTTAATAGATCACTTTCGTGAATAACCCAGTATGCTTTTATGAAGACAATAATTATTGTTTCTATAGGTTTATCCCAACAGCTATAAATATTAAGAGCAGGGCCGGCCTTTAAATCCCGGCGCACTGAAGCAATCGTTTGACTTGGCGCCCCTATCTAAAAAAGAACATAAAAAAAAATATTTACCCCTGATAATTTTAACGACTAAAAAAAGCATTACCTAGCTGATCATTTTGACGACTAAGAAAAGAAAAAAACGCCCCTCAGGCTGGTATATTGAAGATGGGGTTTACTTTATTCATACAAAGGCCGGCTCTGTTTAAGGGAAAACTTCAAGTAGCTTTTTATCGTTAATTTTTCTTGCACAGAGGATAAATATTTTAGAAAATATTTCCAAAAAAGTTAGCAGTTAATTGACAGATAACTTTTTGGTATTTATTGCTAAAGATGTAGAAATCATTAGAAATCACGTGGTCAGAAATACTTTTTTTTAAATTATTATTTAAAAATGATTGACTGATAAATAAAAAATAATCTGTTAAATCGTGTGATAATGATTCCCAGCCATTTAAGCAAAACTATTTTAAAAATATTTTCTTTTATTTTCTTGTAGGAAAATTTAAGACTAATAATTTCAAAATTGAGTTATGTGATGGAAAATTTAAATTATTAACGGTACTTTAGAAAATATGAATATTTCCTGCGAAAAAGTTCTAAAACAAACAGCACCATTATAGTATGGACCATAAAACACAAATAGTCTAAGGGCATATGGTCTTGGTTAATCGAAAACAGTCATAAAAGGGGTAATTCCATAATTACGGGTGCGACACTATTTTTTATGGTAAGTCTTATATTATAGCTATTATTGCAACAAGGGCGTTATGTTGATGATAATGACCGTTTGATACGATGTGGATCCCAGTAGGTATTATACAAAAAAAATTGTACCAGAGTATTTTTTTGTAAGTTTTTTAAACGTCATTAAATGACAAACAAAAGTCCAAACAATAGTATATTGTTTTACTAAGAGGAAAAGTGAAGCTTTTTTTACTAGTCTGTAGAATTTACGGATGACGCGAAGTCCGGAAACTATAGACGAGTAAAAAAAGCACTTTTTCTCTGAGTGAAACATCCTATTTTTTCTTCAAGCATCCTATAATTTTTTTTAAATATTAATTTTTGAATTTAATTTATTCAGTAATAAAGAATGTTTTTTTTTTTATTAAAATAGGCCAATAAAACCCTTTCGAAATAAACTTAAACCTTACTTAGCTCATTTTAAATTTCGTAGGGTAAATCTTACACTTTTCGCGATTTCGATGGTAACTTGAATGTAGCATTTGCAATTTCGGAGAGATTTGTAGGTGTATAAACCATATATTCTGCTCTAATCATTTTTAATTAATTTCACACAAGGTTTTTGCACAGAATCTCGAGTCAACCACCTGTTTACTTTTTACTGGGATTGTTTTTGGTAAAAATCGGATTGGGGTAAGGGGGTAAAATGGGGTAAAATAATTTTCTTCAAGAACATTTTTTTTAATTTATTTTTCTTTTTACGAAAAAGGAAACTTTTTTCGAAAAATTTATTTTTTTATTTTTTTGATTTTTTTTTTTATTTTAATGAACCTAGGCCTATAGGGGAAAGTATTATTTTGTTGGCAGCTGTTTTTTTACTTCTAACAAGTCAAATACTTTTAGAATAAATTTTCTCTGTCACACCCGTAACTTTGGAATTACCCAAAGGAAGATTGCTTAGAGACCGAACACTCGAAGTGGGAGATCCAACTACCCCGTTTTATGACGAGTTTTAACTAACTAGGGCTTTCAGCTTTATATTAATCTCTTTGTAATTTGAGGTAAGTATAAAATTTTAAACGGCTCTTTCAAAGACGCTGAAAATTGTGTTTTAATCTGGATAGGTTTAAGATTTAAGTCTTATCATAACATGTTTAATCCTTTATGCATTTAAAAGTTGAATAAAAACTTTTCGTAAAAAAAATGAACGGACTTCTGTCTCTAAAAATAAAAAAATAAAAAATAGGTCGGTGCCACTCCCTAAATTAAATACTAACAATTATTTTTGTTGTTAAATTGTTTGCTATGAAATTGGCACCGACATATTTTTTTATTTTTTACTTTTTAGAGACAGAGTACTTGTAGATTTGTAACTTCATACTAAAGTAAATCCTTATTAAAATTTAAGCGTTAAGTTATAATCAAATAACAAATTTTATAATTTTGTCTTGGAATTTTAATATTATAGGTCCACAAAATAAAGTTTAGCGGCATTTAAAAGATTTTTAGCCTGCCGTAATATTTGAGTGACGCCTTAATCAAGTTATCCGGCTTATCCGAGTTATCCGATCATTTTATAAAAATTTGGTTGCTATTAGAACCAAATTAAGGCGGTTTTAAGTGAAATTGCGTTAAAACAATTAGATTTATGTTAATTATCCTACTTACCCGGCATTATCCGAGCGTCAAAATAAAACGGGACCACCTCATGAATATCCTCTTTAAGTTGCAAAAGGTTTGATCAAATTCCGTTAATCCTTTCCAAATTTATGAGGGAACAAACATTAAAAAAAAACAAAGTCACACGTCGAATTGATAACCTTCTCCCTTTTGGAAGTCGGTTAAAAAAACAGCTTTTTTCCTAAATTAAGAATAAATCATAAGCTTTCTATGACCAAAAGTGATTAATAGAAAATTGCAATTAATCCCCTTGTTTAAGTGTCAAAAAGTAAGTATGTTTAAAATGTGAACAATTTTAAAAAACTTATTTGTTTTTTAAACTACGAAGTTTTTAATTAAAATTTTAATTTGCATTCTTATTAATATCCAGTGATCGGACTTTGGATTTTTTAACAGGTCCGCATTAAGGAAAACGTGATTTATAGTATTTAATAACAATATTACTTGTATTGTATACAGATATTGTTTTTGGTATTACTTTAGTAAATAATCGTTATGTAAGAAATTATTTTATTTTCAAAATTATTAAAATCTTTTCTAATTTTTTTTGAAGTAATGCATTTCTTTTTGTATTAAAACCCATGTATGTAAAGACCTTTCCACGTCTACCGATGTAAGTGGTGCAAAGAAAAACGTTTTTTCCTATGACCTAGTTAGTAGTTAGTGCCTATTTTCCACTCGTTGCCTATGACAACGGTTGGAAAGTGACAATCAGCTGATTTTACATATCTACTGTCAGAAAATTAGTAAACGTCATTTTCTAGTGTTACGCCCATGTTAATGGTATAGGAAAATAGCGTTAGAGCGGGGGGTGGGGATCCAAAATGATCAAAAATTGCGTTACGTAATCCTTGAACGTTCCCTTCATTTCTATTTTATATTTAACAACCAAGGAACCCCACCGAATATTAAAATCTGTTCGCTTATCTTAAAAAAAGGAAAAAACATATTTATGTAAACACTGTTTTTTGTTTTACTTTTTATCTTATTTATTTATTTGACTATAGGTATTTAAACAAGTTTGATTTCACAGGAATATTTAAAATAATGCATTAGACAAAAGAGCAAAATTAAATGAAATTAAAATTAAACAAACTAAGAATTACATAACAATAATTATGTATTTTTGTTACTTTAAATACAATTTAAATGATCTTGCGTTTTATGAAATTATTCTGTTTTTCTTAATGCGGACCTGTTAAAAAATTCAAAGTCGGATCTCTGTTAATATCCCTAGTACTAGCACGGAATTATTTGGGGCTCTTTATATGGAATCCATAATATTTATTTATTTTTATAATAATAATTATTATTATTGTTAAATAAATAAACAGATTAAACTTTAATTACTTCGTATTAGTACCTCGTTTTAAGAAATAAAAACTTTTGCATTTTTAATTTTAAGTTGTTCAAAAAATACAATATACTCCCACTACCCTGTCAAGTAATTTTTGATTTAGCACTCTATGTTTTTAAAAACAATAAAAATTCTCTTAAAAATGTAAATTTTCACTCTTACAGTACTCGTAGATGTGAAGATTTTCATCTAGAATTTCATAGGCTAGAAATTGGGAAAAAAATTACCCAACTATTTAGGACTGAAAATATTTAATCATTTACCAATTCATTTAAAAAATAATAAAAATTTAAATTGTTTTAAAAAACAACTTAAGCAGTTTTTAGTAATTCATTGTTTTTATAGCATAAAAGATTTTTTTGAAATATCATCAGCATAAACTTATGTTTATGAACAAGCCTACATATGTATATTTTTCGGTATTTTTTTCGCTGTGTCTCACTGTGTTTTTTTTATACCATTTTTTTTAATACATGTGTAATTTTAATTTTATTTGACTCGTATTATCATTTATATCTTAAGTATTTATTAATAATGTAACTGACGTGTCCGATATTTTTTGTAATCTTAATGGACAATAAAACCTATTCTATTCTATTCTATTAATTGTATTAAAAGGATTTACATTTAATAAATGTCATTTATATTTAAAAGGAAAAATTTTCTATTATAAAATAAATTATTTTCAAGTGATTGAAATTGGATTTCTCGAAGGGGTGTATTGAGAAAAGGACAGAGCATCTTAGTTTAGTGTAGAGCTAAAGAGCTATATATCTATATATAAAAATATCGGTCCGGAATGGTTCTTACGCCCAATCCCAAGTAGGTGTTCAAATGTGAAGTATTGACATCACGAAGGGCGCGTGCGTGTAGTATTCCACATGAAGAGCGAGAGGGTAAGACGTAAAGAGGAGAGCGTATGTACTTTTGTACTTTTTCCCTCGTTTTGCACATCCACATCCAGGCCGTCGCTATTTTTCATCCGGGTGGAGCCGGAACACGGGCACAGGCAACCCAGCGGCCCCACACACCCCTAGATCGATCGGCGGCCCCCGGCGACGGTGCATATTACGTCTTCACCTCACGTCCGCACAAAGAAATCACCTCGCATCGTTTCCATTTATCATACCATCTTTAGCATTGTGTAGAAACGGGCGTTGGCTCTTCTAAATCCAACTCATCCACATTATCTATAAAAATTACTAAATTATCTAACCTTGTGTACCTGCTCTTAATATTCCTTAAATGAAGAGACCTCAATTGGTAACTTGAAAGTACTGAGTCCACACAAAACTAAATAATTTTAGTATACACTAAGAAAAAGTTACTTGAAAATAATATTTTATGAATCTACACAAAAAAAAACATGCTTGAGTTCAACCTTTACATTATGCCCTTATAAAAACATTACCCCCCATTTATCATTAGGATTTTGTGGAAATCTAAATCCAACTTATCCACATCGTCCATAAAAATTACTAAATTATGTTATTTTCTCTACCCGCTTTCTGAATCTACACAAAATAAAATAAATTTAATATACACTAAAAAAAATAATATTTTATGAATCTACACTAGATAAACGCATGCTTGAATTGAACCTTCCCCTCACACCCTCACAAAAAATGCTTTCAGTTTATTATACTATCTTTAGCAGTGTGTGGAAGCGGGCGTTGGCTCTTCTAAATCCACATCATCCGTTATAAAAATTACTAAATTATGTAATTTTCTCTACCTGCTCCTGTTCCTTAAATTAAAAAGTTAGTTGTTAATTTGAGAGTACTGTTTTCTAAATCTACTCAAAACAAAATAATTTTAATATACACTAAAAAAATTACTTAAACAATATTTTATGTATCTACACTAAAAGAAAGGGCTAGAATCGAACCTTCACCTCAAGTTGGCTATTTATAACTTACTGAGTCTACCCTAAAAAAAATGCTTAATTGAAATTGAAGCACTTGAATCAAGAGTCTTGATTTACTGTCTTTATTCGCTTTTTCTTGTTTAATTCAAGTTATAATTTTGTAAGTTTGTCGTTCTTTAACTACTGAGGGCAGACAAAACTGTGTTCGTATTTGTAAGCATTATTTATATAAATTTATTAATAAAATTGGTCTTATGTCCGGTTTTGTATTCCAAGAAACCTATTTTCAAGCTACTTAAATCAAGAAACATATTTTGTATTCATTATTTTGGCAATTTCCAAGAACATACGGCTCTTGTACGATGTACGATGTAAATGCCTACCTTATAAAAATTTTAACGCTTCAACATAGCTGTAACGATTCTCTGAAACGTATTATGAGTAACTATCAAAAAAGTGACAAGAATAGTTATTTAAACAGAGTGTATTTGAAATAGGGTCCGAATTTTTTAGCCACTTTCAAAGGGGCTTAGCTCCCTTACGACGAATTTTTAGGCATATGTTTATAGGAACTTTTTGTCATATTTTATGATTTGGAATCCCCGTTAAAATTTCGGGCAATATTTCAAATACACTATGTATATTTGTGTTTCATAATAATATTTTTGTAGTTTCTGTTTGGGTGTTATAATACCTATATATTATAATGTAGACTTACATATTTATTATTATTAAAAAAAAAAAGTTTCCAGCTTTGAAGATCTTTTCTGTTGGTTACAGAAACGGATAAAAACTAAACCTAAACTTTTTTTAAAAATAATAAATATCTAAGTCTAATTTACTCTCGAGTAAATACTTATGGGCGCCGACTCTGGGGGTCGGGGCGGTATGGCCCCCGGGACTCATACCAGGGTGCATTTAATAAGAATTCACAACTTTTATCAGAGCCTTAGCGAAGAAGATTTTGTGGGGGAGGGGAAAGGTCAAAAATTACAATTTTTTTAGCCTAAAAATACAACTTTTTTACTCGATAAAAAAGTTAATGACTAAAAAAAGGTCCTCACCTTCAAGATACAACTTTTGTTTTGGACCAATGAAATATACAACTTTTTAAGATGGGTGGGGGTGAAAATTTTGTAAATATTATGAATTTGAAATTAAAGAAAAAACCAATGAAAAATTTTATATTTAAGTGTCTATGTTACCTATAAATACATTAAACTCCCAAAATTAGTCATATTTAAATTATTAAAAACTAAAGTACCTTGTAAGCAAAATAGAATGCGCAAATAGGTAAAATAGTATAATAGTAGATAAAATAGTATAAGGAACTCTTTCCATAGGACATTTAAGGCACTCGTTCATTTGAAAACTTCCCGCTTCCCAACTCGTTTTCCAAACATGGATGTAGTATGTATATTTTTACATATTTCGATTCAGAATTAAATTCTAAGTAAAACTACGAGTATTTGTCTTTTGACAGGTTATTTATTTTTTGAATTAAATTATATTTAGACTGCTTTGAAGTGGATTTTTTTCATAGAACATTCTAGTATTCTATACAATATACAATTTTGGTTCTTTTCTTAAACCCTACTTTTTACTCATCTTAAAAATTCAAAAGCAATACTTTATGGCAAAACTCAATTTTTTAATGGCTTAGCCACTGTGACCGTAAAAAAAATTATTTATTTACGAACATCACATAAAAAATAGTATATTGTTTTACTAAGAGGAAAAGTGAAACTTTTTTTTACTAGTAGAATTTACGGAGGACGCGAAGCGGGGTCCGGAAACTACAGACGAGTAAAAAAGCACTTTTCCTCTGAGTGAAACTATTTTTTCTTTAAGCATCCTATATATTTCTTTTAAATATTATTTTTTGAATTTAATTTATTCAGTAATAAAGTATGTTTTTTTATTAAAATAGGTCAATAAAACCCTTTCGAAATAAACTTTCCTTATCTCATTTTAAATTTTTTTCGAGGGCTAAATCGTACACTTTTCGCGATTTTGATGGTAACTTGTCTAATGTAGCATTTGCAATTTCGGAGAGATTTGTAGGTGTATAAACCATGTATTCTTCTTCAATCATTTTTAATCAATTTCACACAAGATTTTTGCACAGAATCTCGAGTCTACCACCTGTTTAAATAATAAACAAACAAGTTTGAAGTATGGCTGTCATAAAAGTCAAAGAGTGCTGCCACCAGTGGTGGTTTTGCTAACTAACTTTTTTTACGGCGTACAACAATGAACTCATTTTTTTACTGTAAAAAAATAGATCACTTCTAACTAGTGTGTTGAGTTATATAATATGAACATTTTAGTACACTTGAAGAAAAATAACAATTCTTAGCCGGCAACCCATATATTTTTATTATAGTATATCTTATAATTTATTTTTTTTATGATAGAACTTTTTTGTAATAACTTTTTTGATATTTAGCCACATACGTATGAATCAAGGCATGAGGGCAAGTTTATTAATAATGAATATATTATTTAAAATAATTTATTTTCTTCGTATTCCTCGTAATAACAGCCTACACCAACCATTAATTTTCAATTTGCAAGTAGCCACATAATTATATACTCAAACTTAAACGAATTGATTCAAATCATTGTTATTATAATAACCTTTAAAGATTAATTAAAAATTTACATGAACACAATTATTTTAAGCTAAAATTAAAAAATTATAAATCTCTGCGTTGCAACGCGTTGGTTGGCTTTTTATATAGTAAAATTACTTTTATTATAAGGATCAATTCTAGCAACTTTGAAAGTAATTCCCCCAAAAACAAGGTTATGTGGGGTTAGTTTTTTTTGTTATATGAAAAAACTATAATTTTTTATTTTTTGAATTTTTTTAACTTTTCGCAAAAAAATTAAAAAAAAAATTGTATTTTTTTTGAATTTATTTTGTTTTTTTTTAATCTTATTTAAAAAAAAATATTATTTTTTTTATTTCTTTTCTGTTATACGCAAAAAGAAAATTAAAAAATTGTTTTTTTTTTTTAATTTTATCCAAGTATTTGGGAAAATGCATTAGCATTACAATCTTCATGCTTGTTTTATCATCCTTAGATTATATTATAAAAAGATTCTCTAAATAGGAAAAGAGTTCATTTTCATTTTCCTTCTAAATAAAAGTTTATTCTTATATTTTATTTCTATTTATTGTTTTTTCAAATAACTTGCCAATACTATGTAAAATAAAGTGTTTTTAGGTATCCAGTGACATAACTTCTCAGTTTATGAGAAACAAATTATTTGGGTGTATACAACATTATATTGAAATTTCCGTATTTTGGGGAACCTTACAACGATTTTGCATTAAAAACTGTTACGTATACAGGTGTTTCCACAGCTTTAGTTATTGGGGGCTAAAAGATCCAGAACAGAAGAGTTAAGTGAAACCAAAAAATCATCGGATAGGCCTAAAATTATTTTACCTATTCTCATTGTTTTTAAACAATACATTATATTATCATTCTTTTTACTATAAAAACCTACAAATTAACACAAATTCTCATGAAAAATTATAATACTTACTTGAAATGAGAAGTCTTTATTTACCTGGACTTTGTGTCATATTTAGTGCCAATTTTTTAAAAAATATAGCATATATGAAAATACTACAGTAGAGGAAACGTTTTTTTTTTTAGTCATCAACTTTTTTGTAGAGGGTATAAAAATTGCAATTTTAGACTAAAAAAAGTTATGATTTTTCGACATCCCCCAACTAAATCTTCTTCGCCCTTTATTTTATAGCTCTTTCAATTGAATTGTCATTTGACATAATATATAATAATAATATATACATATTGTGTCATATGGCAATGTGAAAGGGTAACAGAATACAGAATAAATAAAAATATTTAAATCTAATCAGCATATATCGGTGTTTTAAGAAGAATTTAATCTGTTTTCCAAGTCTGAAGCAATAAACTATTATCGAATATCCGTTTATTGAATAAACAAACAAAAGAGATTCCAGCAAGTTTTCATTTGAGAAGTTGCTAACAATTAGGAAGTTGCGATAAGTAAAGTCGATAAAATAAGCATCTCGAAGCGCGTCTGGAAAGAAAAAGATGAAAAGCAGAATGAAAACTCTAAGAAAGCTTTATTAATGAATGGTCACCCCGGGGAGAAAGGAACTTGACCTATCCCAAGTCTGTCTAATTTCACTCTTAAAAATACTTTCCCTTGACTCCCATTTACGTTCATTACTCCCCTCCTGACCCAGTGCGCTTCTCTAATAAGAGAGCCTCCAAAACGCAAGCGCCGCAGTTTCAATTAGTTGCGCCGCGGAGCTTAATTACCTCCGGGAGCGACGAGCGTGGAAAGTTCAAGGTCGAAGGTCGCCGACCCACTTTTCCTCCGCCAATTAACCAAAAGGATTAGGCCAATCAATATAGAGAAAATTAAAACATAACTAACTGTAAAGACTTGAAATTTAACTACAAATAAAAATATCCTATACGTCTTACAAACAACCAAGCGTGTCACGTGATCTTATTTCCTTTCCCCTTTGCCACTTTATTAATCATAGTGGGACAGAGCTCTTAATAGTAATGTGACTAGCTTGGTTACTTGAACGAGCTTTAGTAAGTACACGGTAAAAATAAATTACATTAAATTACATAGTCCGTAAATGGTAATATGGTGCCAAAGACAGGAATGGTAAAAATTACATAGTCCGTAATGGTAATGTTTTGCATAGACCGGAACAGTAAAAATTACATAGTCCATAATGGTAATATTTTGCATAGACCGGAACGGTAAAAATTATATAGTCCAGAATGGTAATATTTTGTATAGACCGGAACGCTAAAAATTACATAGTCCAGAATGGTAATATGTAGTTTTTATAATGAATAATTTTACTGTTTGACATAAAATATATACTTGTATTTATGCAGGTACGTCCTATGAGCCTGGTACAATAAATTATAAAAACACACGTAAAAAAAACGATCAGCTTGAACGATTTTTTTTATATTTGTGTTCAATAATTTTTTTAAAAATTAACATACAGTCATAAAGTGCTTTTAAAACAACTTAAACACTACGATATTTCAAGAACGCTTTGACATAAAATTTGAAAAAAAATATTTAGAAAATGTTAGTTCCAAATAACAAGTCTCTGTTTCAAAGCTTTTTTGAAATATCATTTTGTTTAATAAACCAAACGATTTGCACCCTTAATACGAGTATAAACTGCTTATATCTTTTTTTAAAGATCTTTTGATTGATAAAGATCGTAATTTATAATTAATGTAAATTTTAGGCCACAAATAAAGCATTTAAATATCGTACATAATAATATAAAATACTTTTTTTTTACACTTTTAACACTTTAACCTAGTAGCTCTATCTATCTCTCTAACAATAACAATATTAAACGGTCCGTCTCATGATGCGACACCTTCTTGGTTATTGTCCAAAGCACACGCGCGTCTTAAAATAACATAGCTGACATTGTAAAATCATGTAAAAATATGTAAATCAATGTAAATATATTTTTTTACATTATTTTACATTCTTTTACATTATTTTACATTCTTTTACATTATTTTACATTCTTTTACATTCTTTTACATTCTTTTACATTATTTTACATTCTCTTACATTATTTTACATAAATTCATGAATTATGCATAGTCCAGAATATTAAATTTACTATTCCGTACTATGTAAATTCATGTATTTTTACATTATTTTACATGCAGTTTTTACAGTGTATAGCCGTCGCAATTACTATAGGCTATTGTGCCTTTCACTTGCAACCATCCTGCCTTTGAAGCTTAAAGCGTAAAGTTGAGAGCGCGCTGGCCTATAGTGAAAATTATTGCTATAACTCATACACATATTTTTTGACCATCTTTCTTGAGCCTCTTAGATGTGAATATATGCATAAGTTATGCATAACTTAAGTAGTAAGTAGCTAAATCGCAAAAAAAACTTTTCGCAAAAAAAATGAACCGACTTCTGTCTCTAAAGAGTAAAAAATAAAAAATAAGCCGGTGTCAATTACACCACTCCCTAAATTAAATACTAACAATTATTTTTGTTGTTAAATTGTTTGCTGTGAAATTGGCACCGACTTATTTTTCATTTTTTACTTTTTAGAGAGGTTCATTTTTTTGCGAAAAGTTTTTATTTTTTACTATTTAGATACACAGAACTTGTACATCTGTAAGGTCATCTAAGCTAAATTATAGTTGTCCTTCCATCACGGCAAGCTGCTGACTTCACAACGCACTATTAGTGTAAATATTTATTTATTTTTTCTGAAAATTATTTGGGAATTGCAACATACTATTTACTGTGAATAATATATAATGGAATGCGTAGCATTACATATCTTCACGGCTTGTTTATTTATTAGTTTAATGTGGTTCTGGAAACTTATATAAAGGTATTTTACACCATATTAGAAAAAAAAATTACAAATAATTTTAAAGTACTTCAAATCCATGTATGCTATGATGAGGTAGTTAAAGAATAACCAAAGTTAGCTAGATACAACGAACCAATAACTCCTCTCTCTAGAATAGCATTTCATTTGTAAAAACTGAAAAAACGTAGCCAACATATACATTTGTCTGTCTTACTCGCACAACTTTGTTCTAACAGAGACAACAATACCAGTTACTGGTAATTGTTATTGTTCAGGCCTGAATATACCTACTATTTGTTTACAAACAAACCGAGATGTTGGCGATACTTTATATTAACGGTATGCGTATTCTAGAGAGCAGAGTTGTTAGTTCGTTGGCTAGATATGAGTTGTGCACGTATTAGTTTGTTTAATGAGGAGCAGTTACCCTTCCCGGAATTCCAACTATAAGTTCTATTACCCAAGAAAAGAAAATCCGGGTTACGTTGCAGAAAACCATGTATAAAATAATGAAAAATTCCTATGTTAAACTGCAATAAATGTACACGGGCTAGTATTTTAAAGGGTAGTAGTGGATAGTAACACTCCTGTTAATTTTTCACCGGGTGATTTGCATAAGAAGCATCCGCTATCTTGAATTTTAGGGGTGAGTGCGGTTATCTTGCTAAATATGCATCTTACGATAAAAATGCATATAATCAATCTTGTTAAGAAGAAAATTTTCAACAATTTTTGTTTGAATCATTTTTTTTTAATATATTAATAACAATCGAGTTATAAATATTCAAAAATGGCCATGGATTTTTCAGCCAAATTACTAATCCGATAAAATGATGGTTATGAGCGAACTTGTAGCTCTTGAAATTCTCTATAAGTTTTATACATTACACATTTTCATAAGTATTTTGTTACGGTTTGGACTTTTGGACAGTGAACGCTGAAAGTCAAGTTGCGCCCTATGAAAATTTATAATATATGAAACTTATAGAGAATTTCAAGAGCTACACGTTGCTAAATAACCATTTTTATAGTCCGATGAATAATTTGGCTGAAAAATGAAAAAAAAAACAATTTCACCTCCAACATGGCTATTTTTAAATTAACTCGATTATTATTAATATATTAAAAAAATTATCCAAACAAAATTTGTTGGAAATTTCCTCGTTAACAAAATTGGTTATATGCATTTTTATCGTAAGATGCATATTAAGCAACTCACCCCTAAAATTCTGTCACCATCCACTACTACCCCTTAAAATATCAGCCCGTGTACATTTATTGCAATTTAGATTTATTATTTGATTGGACTAGTATGATGATAATTATAACTTTTGCAAAAAAATTGCCTGGCCTAGATGCTATTAGGGTCGATTAACGACAATTACGTCATCGACGCCGCTGTTTTCCGTTTTAGGACCGTAATCAATTTCCGCTACCTCCCACCTTGAAAGTAATTAACACCGAGAAACTGATTTATATCTTTTAGTTAATATACGTTGAGCAATTGACTATTAGGGAAATAAACTGCACGGTGAAGATTTACAATGAATATTCGAAATGCGAATTTGTAGTTAGGGGAGATAGGGGTTAAGGGCCAGCCTCATTATTAAATTATTCACAGCGCTAGAATAATATTAAGGCTGATTCAGGCATAATTATCTCTTACTAAAGTAACATTACATTACATTAAATTACATTACATTACATTACATTACATTACATTACATTACTTTACATTACATTACATTACATTAATTACATTAATTACATTACATTACATTTTCTTTACATTACATTACATTATATTACATTACATTACATTACTTTAATTTACATTACATTACATTAAATTTTATTACATTACATTACATTACATGGATAAAAGTAATATTCTTGGTAGACTTTACTGTTCTGTTTCCAATAAAAATATATTTAATTGTCTTTAATACCATAAAGTTGTATAATAAGTGAGATCTACGTACTAACAACGGTAGCGGTTCCAGTTATTTAGGTAAAATTCACAAAGTTACGTTACGTTACGAATTAATAATCTGCAAATTTGTAGGCATTTACATCTAAAAATTGTCAAAAATTGTGATAAAGCATGACATTGGTTTAAGGCCTATCCAGAAGCTTGCATAAGAACATAAAACATAAGAATGCGATGCCGTGATTGGCTTACAAGATACAAGCCAATCAGGGCATCGCATTCTTATGTACTATGTTGTTATGCGAGCCTGTGGACATGCCCTTAAATTGGTTATTATCAAGGACTCTATGCTGTATAGCAGGCTGCGGTCTGTAGCATGGCAGCTAGAGCTATTTATGCAAGAAAATGATTTTAAAAAATACTCCCTGCAATTTTGCTGAATAAATGCAAAGAGTATAAAAATAGGTAATTTTGACATTTGCCGCTATGCCACAATAACCATTACGCGCCTTATTGTGACACCATTTTTTACAATTTTTTAACAAAAAAAAATTAGGATTAATTTAACCGATTTACATAAAATATTAAGTATCTAGTAGTAGTAATGGTGGGGAGGTCAAGCCTGGCAACTAGACCATATGGTCCTTTTTGCCTACCCCTGTGTTACTAGTTTTTATACTCTAACGAGGATTTTAGTTGTTGTACCCCTGGACACTTCAGTTTAGCGAGGAATCCGAACCTCGTTTTGTCGGCTTTTTTGGCTAAGTGAGCGGCTTTGATCCTTAAGTTTATTGGCTGCCAGTGCACTTGGACCGGCGCCAAACTGCTTAAGGATCATTTTCGCTTGCAGCCTTAGTACAGATCCTGGTTGCTTGGAAGTCCTTAAAGTGAGCTCTGCCAACAGACCTGACAGCTACCTTGCTGCTCCCTCTCGGTGCGCCCGGGTAGTATCACAGGTCCGAGTGCTATGCTGCATTATCCACTGCAAACCTTTTTCTGTACTGTGTGCTTAGATCTTCGGCAGCACAAGCCGACGTGGTGGGGAAACGACGGTATTTTATTTCTGTGAAAAAGTTGTTCCACAACCGAGGATTGAACCCCGGCCTCTCGAATACTAGATCGAGGCGTTCACGACTGAGCTACCGCCGCCCCAAGTATCTATCTCTGTACTGTTTTTAAAGGTTTCTGTAAGGACTTTTTATGCATTTTATTTCTAATTTTAGTTTGTAATCATTCGTGCTAATTTAATTATAATTTATAATAAAATTGTAATTATAAGTTAAAATGGAATTTAGATTTTATTCTGTTATTTAATTAAAAAAATATGTAATTATAATAATTATTACCCGTCTTTGAAATTACTATATGGCTTCTGAATATTTATCTATAAATACATCTACTGTAATTATTTCTGAAAAGTACCTACGCCTAAAGAATGCAATTCTTAGAAATTAGTTTTCTCTCAATAAAAACACTAGTTTACTAGCTTTTTGCGCACACGTAGCTTTCTACCATTACCTCAACCCGTTTAAAATTCAAAAGTTATAAAAAAACCCGATTGTTAACCCAAGGGTGTGCGGTCCTGGACCGTCCTTATTACCATAATTGGTTGTCGCCAACTTAACATGAAAATGCCGAAGATCGAGGTTCAGATTCCTCGTTAGACTGCAGGTCCCGGAGTATAACAACGAAAATTCTCGTTAAAGTAGAAAAATAGAATAGAAAAATAGTATCACCGTGGTAAGGCAAAAAGGACCAAAGGCTTAGTTTACACCATGGTATTTTAAGTCCTGGTACTTTTTATCTATATATCTCTGTTTACAAAATGCTATAAACAGAGATAGGTAGATAAAAAATACCTGGACTTAAAATACAGTGCGGTCCAAAAGTCACCCCCTCTTTTAACTTTTGAACGAGTTGAGATATCGACTTCAAATTTAGAACTCTTAAATAAGACAACTTAAAAGTATAATTAACACTTTTTTATGATGAAAACCCCATTTTAAACCCATTTTTTTTTATTTAAAAATATGGAGTTAAATGGAGAATTTTATAAGCTTAAAAATGATGTATTACACGACCCCCCTTTCTATTTAAAAAAAATATTCCCCCATGCCCCCCTGCCCACATTTTAAGAGCTGAAAGTATTAAATATATGCTTAAAGATAGTTTAAGTTGTCTTATTTAAAAGTTCCAAATTTGAAGTCGAAATTTCAACTGGTTCAAAAGTTAAGAGGGGGGGGGTGACTTTTGGACCGCTCTGTATAGTGCCCATGGTGTAAACTAAGCCAAAGAATCTAATTACTAGGCTTGACCTTCTCACCCAAAACTATACTAATATGTCCGCTATATGCAGTGACCCTAAAACATACAGAAAAATAGACAGACATATATTTTGCTGACTAGGATGCAGGAGGCCTAAATCAAAGTAAAAAATAATCAAAAATTATGGCTGTCGACAGGAAGCCAGATTAGTGTAAAAAATCGTGGAATTTGGTCCGCTCAAAAAATGTTGTAACTTGTAAACCAGTGTAATTATTCTGTAAAATTCCTATAATGCATTTTGTATTATCTGTAAGTCGTTAGTGTTAAATTAATACACTTAGTACGGCTTTCAATATCTTATGATTTCCAGTACGTGTTCTTTGTACGCCCGTCAATCTAGACAATTTCTTGTTAAAATAAATACAAATATGTATAATGGAAAAAATTGCTTTTTGTTGGTTACCGAGTTGGTTACGGTTACGGTATAAACTCTATTAGATATAAGATCTTTGTTTTGTATTAATATTAAATACTACAGTAACAAAATTGTTATTGGTGAATTTTTTTATGGTTTTTAATTCCAAGAAACTAAAATAATTTTTCGTCCAATTAAAAAAATATGGATTACCCACTAAATTTGTTCCTTTAGGTCAAAAACAAACATCATTTTTATTTACATTTTGTAAATAATATTTATAAGGAAAACGAAAACGAAAAATGTAACGTTTTTACCTTACTGTATATTTTTTAAACTATAATTACTATCCCCGAGGAAAGGCTTGCGTTAGTAAAAAAAACTGAAAAATTAGTATTACTTTTTTTTGGTTTTATATCCAAGAATGGTGATTTTCGTAAACCAAAAATCTGTCTGTCCGTCAGTCTGTCTGTGTCTATCTATCTGACTGTCTCTGTCTGTCCGGAAAATTTGTAATCACGATAACTCGAGAAAGCTTTGAGCTAAATACTTCAAATAAGTACCATAGGTTGATTATCCAAAGTTCTAGGCTATTAAAAGCCAAGAAATTTAATCTGGGATTGATTTCTTTTAACTTAATTTGATATTCATATTCACATATAATATTTATACGTATTTCTAAAATAAGATAAAATCTTAATACTAATGTAACAGCTTAACATAAATCAATATCTTCAGCTCACATTTTATTCGTTTCAGCAAATTTGCAATCTCAGCATTGGGGCTGAAGCGGCGCCTTGCTCATAGACTGTAAGGTATTCGCCATTTTTGTATTGATTCCGATTGACTAGATATAATACCGGGTGTCCAAAATAAGACAGATCACACATTTTTTTATTGAAGATATTGTTTTAAAATATATACCAGTCCATGCATCATTTTCATATGCAATTTTAATTTACCTAAGAAATAAAATTAAAAAAAATAAAAACAAGTTATTTTTTATACATTATTCAAATATACCTTCAACATATTTATCAAACATTTATTTATATAGTTACCCTCGTCAGAGGGACCAGGGAGGGTCGGAATATAATGTCATACCATTTTTTTGACATTTTTCTTCACCGGGCTCGGATTGTCTTTTGGCGGCCCCGCTACTCTATAATCGATATAATATTATATTAAAGTACTAGTTTCATAACACGCATATTTAGCGCACGAGTACCAGTTTAGTGTAATGAAATGAGTGCTTTATACTATTTTTTCTATTTTGCTCTAAAATTAAAAAAACTTACATTTAAATTTATGACCGATTAAGAGATTTTTGTTTTGGGTTGGTATTACAATTTTCGCTATGTTTGAAATTAGAACAAACGATATAAAGAACTTTCACTTTCGGGTTTAGACCGTGTTAATGGATTTTCACTTTCCGACGTTTCGTCTCTTACTACTAGAGACATCTTCAGGGATTAATCTGAAACTGACAAACGATATTTTAATATCTTTTATAGTTATCTCTTCTCTTTTTCACTGCAAGTAACCAAGCCACATTTTTAATTTTTAAAAATTAACCGAAATTAACTTAAAACACAATTTCGAAGAAAACAAATACTTAAAATCGGGGTTAAAATTTGCACAGAAAAGCCAAGCGATTGTCTTTTGTCCTGTCTTGCCAACCCAAAAAAAAAAAAGTACAAACATTTAGGTCCATAAGAGCAAGCAAAATGCTTGTGATTATGAGCTTATAAGAGTCAAAAAATAGAAAAAGTACATTAAAGCCTCTTTTACAATTTATGGTACTTTTACGTTAACCTCTTGTTGACAATTGTTTAATGTTTATTGTTTAAATATTAAGGACATAATACACATAGATACCTAGTTTATTTAAGGCCTATCCAGAAGCTTGCATGAGAACATAAAACATAAAAATGCGATGTCGTGATTGGCTTACAAGATACATGGCGGCACATCAAGCCAATCACGGCATCGCATTATTGTGCATTATGCTCTTATGCCAGCCTGTGAATAGGCACTTAACGTTAGGAATTATATAACTTATTATTTAGATTTTCCATTGGGGCAAACTTTAACTGCAGTCAAAATAAGTAAAATTTATAGGGTTCTTGATAACATCATTTTATTTACAAAATTTATTAAAAATAATAATTAAGATATATACTTGTGTCAATCTGAGAATGCGACTCTGACTTCACAGTGCGTAAACTAAATACCACTTTGTAGGGTAGTTGAAACGTATTTCTTAAGATTTAATAAATGATTTTTGTTTATATACATTTTTTATATAATAATTATATATTGAGTCTTAATAAATAAGCTCCAGTGACACTGTGCTTTTTAATTTACTAGATGTGACGTCAGAGTCGCATTCTCAGATTGTCACGAGTATAATTCTATATTTTATTTTATTTATTTATTTAGCCATACAATTTAGCCATGGTAAAGAAATAAATGAATAGTTAAAAATGTTATAATTATTTAAAATAAATGATAATAAATGCGACATTTAAAAAATTGTTTTTCAAAAATAAAACTAGTAGAAATTTTGTTTAACTTATTTTATTTCGACAGCTTTAATAATAACGCCAAAAAACGAGTGATCTGTTTTAGTTGGAACACCCGGTATATTATATTGAATCCCAGATATAAAATTGGCGTAAAAAGGAGCAACGACACTTGTGCCGTAGTAAGAATAAGAAGGCGGTGTTTGTCCCACCCCCGACCGTTCAGCGTATCGTATGTGAGTGTGTGTGCAGGGCGGACAATTTGAGTAATGTGGGGCTGAAGAAAGGAAAGAAAAATAAAAAGAAAATTCTCAAGAAGGGAGATGGAAATTCTTTATTTTATTTCCGTTAGTTTCTATACTGCCTCTTTTATTATCTTATAAATAAAATACTGTAGATGCGCTTTTATATGAGAATTTCGTGATAATGAGGAGCTTTGAACAAAATGTTTAGAAAAACTAAAGTTTTCAAATAAAAATTATTTAAAAAACGAGAATGAACATCTCTTATTTGAGTAATTAATGCAGGTTAATTCAAAAAAAGTTATAGATAAGTTAAAGGGCGATTTTAAATAAAAAAGTTCCTCAAAACTTTAGTAAAGAAAGACCAAGTAATCATTTCTTCTTACCGGAATTCTGAGTTTACCAATATTGGTACTGGAATCTTACTACAATTAGTAATATTTCGGCTAGAATGATGGGCCAATTTCGTCATTTTTCACATTATGCAAAAAATAATAGGTCTTTCTCACCTTACCTAATCCATCATTCTTACCAAAAACAACCCTAAACTTTTTGGTAACAAAGCTGTATTGTAAATTTCAAACCTCTTAAGAGCTCTTTAAGCATATTTTTAGACTTTTTCGACCAAAAAAGTTGTCGGCCAATTGAAATTTTTGCTTTAAACTTATTTTTTTAACATAAAATATTAAAATAGCAAAACGACAAAGCTGTTTTCCAAATTTCTTGAGTCGTGCTTGCTTGCGCATCATAAACACTTTTTTTGAATTTTGTGACGAATAATAGTTATTATATACCAAGGTAGAGAAGACATTTTTTATAGCCGAGCGTATTAAATTTAAGAGTGCGAGGCTATAATAGTCTTCTCTAACGTGGTTTATATTATTTTTTTTCACTACTAGGGTATCTCTTCTTATTATTTAACATTTTAATATCAATAATAAACTAAAATGTTTCCTGGATCCTAATTAACCTCGCAAAAACCAGTAGCCTTTGAAATTGCAATTTCTGAAAACAAGTTAATAAATTAATTTATTCACTGAAAGTTGACAGTTCTAGTGGGTGGCATTTTGATATATTTAAAATGTGTGAAAACATCAGTAAGTTGTTTTTTTACTGAATAATATGTTATATTACAATTAATTCATTTATAATATTTGCCATGCTTATTTTTTATCCAATGGCAAAATATTGTTACATTATGTTGATTGAAAATTATTGTAGTTCAAGGAAAATCAAGTGGCAGACACTGTTGATCACTGTTGATGCTTATAGATACATAAAAAAAATACTTAGCCAATATTTCGGCCCTTTTTACATCCCGGAACATACTTTAATTAATTAATTTAATTACAAATTTTGACATATGTCAATGCATGCTTTGGCAACATTGCGATAGTTCAAATGTTAACTCTCATGTCATGTTAAAATAAAAATAACATTAAGTTCTACTTTGGGGTCCAGCGCTAAGTGTGTTGTGTTTCTTCTTCTTCTTCTTCTTCTTCTTCTTCTTCTTCTTCTTCTTCTTCTTCTTCTTCTTCTTCTTCTTCTTCTTCTTCTTCTTCTTCTTCTTCTTCTTCTTCTTCTTCAAAATTGGTTGGTCTTTGGAAAATCCTTTTTTTACTGTTTATTGCGCTTCTGTAAAATTAAAATATTTTGTTATTATGTTGTTAATTTTTACGGATTTAACATGGTATAAAATACACAATGTGTAATTAGGTTGGACTTATTAGACTAGTTTTTTAGTGATTATCGAGTTGTTTTTGAGGTATTTATATTATTTATTTATATTATTCTACTTTCGTGATTTATATTAATAATTCAATCCAACTTTATTGTATATATAGCAAAGAACTTTTACCTCAAGAAGTTATTTCAGTCCAATGTTTATGAAGGTGTCATCTTTTTGTTTATTTGTTTGTTTACATAAACGTACGCGATACTGCTTCTGGTGTAAACATAAGTATCGCTAGTTTTGACCTTCTGGTGACCAGAGCGATGTTGCGTAATTTTCACTTTATCATTATGATAAATCTTTATACCTACATTAAAATTTAAAAAAACTACTATACTACAACACTATAATTATGTTTGATAATGTAATATAATTAAATTTATTAAAATTAAACTACTAGTTCTAATAAAACTCAAATAAAACTAATATTTCTTAAAATTTACAATAAAATATCTAAAGCAGGTGTTGCAACCGGCAACACTGTATTGCTTGACAAAGTTTACGACATTAGACTGTGAGTTTACACATTCTTTCTCTCTCTTTACGCGTACTAAGTGTAAACAATAGTCACTCCCCACCAGCCCCTCACGCTTCAAACAAAGCATACGGTAGATTTCATCATGTTCATTATTGAGGTAAAAGTTCTTTGATATATAGTAACCTAACCCCAGACTAGTATTTTAATGCGGCTTTCAACGTGTTAAATAACTTTATTGCCATGAAAGAGTTTTAAGAGACTTTTAAGCTGTATTTTAATATTGTGCAGTATTTTTATTTTAAGTACATTCCAAGTGATATTAATGTTCACATAAATAAAAAAATATGACTTTTTTTCAGGATGATAGATAAACCATTTAGTTTATCACGATGAATGGTGCATTGTTGTCATGTTTACGATTGTTAACGAATTTTTAATAAAAAAATTGTTTTTTTTTTCTAACAAATAAACTTAGTTAACGGTTTTCCATCATTTATTTTCATTAATTTGAAATTTTTTAAACAAAAACATATTGTTCTTATTTAGCCAAAAAAAAAGCCTTTAAAACTATATTATTCTTTAAAAACTATAATATAGACGAATCTGACCAAAACCGGAGCAACGCGACTTGAGATTTTTAAAGTCATCTAGCACCTAAACTATTATTTTTTGCAATTTGGACAATTTTGATAAGAATGTCAAGAACATATCCAAAATTTAGTCAAATCTGACTTTTCCATAAGAAGGGAGCGAGGTTTTTTGGGGGTCAGCGAGCGTTTTCATTATCAATTTCATTTCCTGCGCACAAAAACGTTAGAAAAATATAGTAATGTGTTTTTTTTTATGCAATTATTAAAAAAACGTGCAAAAATCTTACAAACGTTACACGGAATAACCCTCATGCTTAAAAAGTTCTATTAAATTTCAGATGAAATATTACATGGACTGCAAGAAACGTTTTCTTGCGTGTTAAATAGAAAAGATAAGTTTTAATATAAATTCATGAAATTATTAAACTGCTGAAGCTTAAAAAGTATTATACCTAAGAAGTAATAAATATTGTTATTGTAGGACCTATACATATTTTATAAAATCACCTAGGACACGTGCCTTTGGATATGCTCAAAGCCATATTTTCTTACTGCAAGGGTAGCATTTCTTTGAATCAAGGTCAATTTCGTTGAATGAAGAGGGCGGACCTTCATTCAAAAATCTATACTTTTGATTCAAAGACATTGACTTTGGTTTAAAAGAATGCTAGCCTTAAAACAAGAGAATATGGCCTTGAACATATCAAAAGATACGTGTCCTTGGTTCAAGGAATCCTTTTTTCTCTATGTCGGCCAAGAGGGTGTCCGCTAGCACACATCTAGCAAACGCGTCATATTTCTGAAAAAATTACGTTAATCGGAATTTTCTTTCAGCATTTTTCGATTTTTTTAAAAGTTTAACCCCACATAACTTTTTTGTTTTTGGGGGGCTTACTTTTAAAAACAATCCCTTCCCCTCATAGAACTTGATTTTTCCTGAAAATTTCAATACGATCCGATTATTCGTTCTTGAGTTATCGTGTCTACATGTCATGAAACAAATTTATATCCAAAAATTTTTTGTCTAGGACGATTTTTGAAATTTTTTGAAAATTCGAAATTACGGTATAATATTATTCTAGCCCTGGAGCTGTGAATAATATTAAAACGTAAAAAAAATCGATCCGAACGATTATTTTTATATTTGCTTAAAATACTTCATTACATTACGTTACATTTTTGTTTAACCTCGTAGTATTCTACTTAATTAAGTATCCCCTAAGTCCAGGACTTGTGTGGGCTAGTAGTAGAGGGAACCACCGGCTTTAATTGACTTTCGAACCAATTTATAGGAGTGTCCGCTTCACTTACGCCTTCGCCAAATTTTAATTATTAATTAACTGAAAAAGGCAAATCGGCGCCGGTGAGAATCGCACTCACGCTATTTGGGTAGTAAACTCGACAAGGACGACGCGGTAGTCCACTACACCAATCCTCCCACTTCTTATGGTGTGTTTAAACAATTTATGAAAAAAAAATTATTTAAAATTAACAAAAAATCACCGTGTAGATTGTATGTAGATTTAAAAATTTATATTTCTGAAAGGTAGATTCTTGAACTTTAAAATTCTGACCCTTATTAATTGTAACTCACTCAAGTACCCTTTCTGGTATGGTTAACGTAACAATATTCCCCCTTACGTTGCTTATAAAACCCTCGCCTTACCCAAAAAAAAGTTAATCAATGCTTGTCAAGTGATCTTCAACATTTTTGCACATTATAGCGAAATTTTCAGCAACCTATATTTAAGTGGTCACTTAAACGTACCAACATGCAAATCGAGCCTTATCAGCTTAATCTTTATGACGGTATCTGCATAAGATCTTAGCACAGCTGCATTTGAGAAGGAGAGCTATTGATTACGTATCGTTTCCATGTTACACGGAGAAAATGGTTATAGATAATACCCAGACCCTGGAAGAAATAGGACAAATAAAAAAATACAGGATCGCGCGCGTATTAATATGGAAATATAGTTGATATTGTTTTATCTTAGTAACTAATGTTTACAAATATGTTTTATTAAATAATATGTAATACAGCCTGTTCCAGAACTAACGTACAGAAATTTGAGGGTATATTAAAAACCCTCTGAAAAATATGAAAAATTTAAAAAAAAATCCATCTTTAATACTAATTAAAAAGGAAGCTATTTAATCTGACCAATTCTGTTGCTGATGTTAAATTACCTACAAATTAGTTTTCCCTAATTATTAGTAACTATGGTTTGGACTTTCAATTGTGCATTGTTTGAGACTTTGAACATTAGAATCTTTTTAGGTTATTATATTTTGACAAAACCGACAGAGGCTATCAAATATTCTATTTTTATAGGATCACTCTATCCGGCGGTGGTTTTTTGACAATAATAAATATTTATATCACATTAATCACCATGTCAACCTACAGAATATGTACCTGAAATAATTAAATTTGCTTCCATAGCTACAAATCCAACTTTTAAAGGTAATTTAACATCAGCAACAGTATTGGTCCACTTACAGCGTTCTTATTTTTGAATTGAACGAAGATGGATTTTTTTTACATTTTTTTCATATTTTCCAGAGGGTTTTTAATATACCTTCAAATTTCTGTACGCGACTTCTGGAAAAGGCTGTATATTTGAAAAAAATTCTAACTTTGAGAATCAAAGAAAGATTTATCATTAAATTATAATTTAACAACACTGTTTTTATTTTATTCATTGCTTGTTTTCATTCAAAAAAGTACAAAATGTAACAATAAAACTAAGGCAATTTGTTTAATAACTTTTCTAAATATCTCGAAAAATAATAAAAACAGTGACAAAAAAGATGAATTATTGTGAAGAAAAAAGTTGAACAACGCAAGCTGATGTGTATAGAAAATTACGTACAGCGCATCCAAGTACCCTGTTAAAATACCATATAGATTCCGATAAGAGTTTTATTCGGAATCTATACGATTTTTTTTTTATTTTTCCTTATAGAATACTATATAAAACTATAGAATCGTTTTCTGCCATATGGAAAACGATATATCTAAGTCTCGATCTACGTATAGCACACCAAAGTATACTTTATATATAAACGATTACGTAATGTTTGATCAGCCCCTTATATTTAATATTAAATTTTAAAAATAAAAGATACAATCGTTATTCACATCATCAGAAAAAATTTTAGTAGCATTGTAAAAGTATACAAACTGTTTTATAACAATTTACAGCATACTTGTTGCGATAATAATTCAATTAACAAATTAAAATGTCAATTATTTTAAACCCGGTACTGATATATACTAGATATTAATATATACTAGATATTAATAGACACCTAGTATATACTACCAAAGTTCTATTTATTCCGGGGTCTGATGATATTCGCACCGATCCAGGCAGGACTGACGGCATTGGTTAAAGTCTGGTACTTTTGACGAGACATATGCATACCTATGTATTTTGAGTTGCTGAATCTTAATTTGTGGTCAAAATAACACATTATTCGATTAGTTTTGAGGTTATTTCCAAAACTAATTGGATGAGGTGCTATTATGACCTTAGATTCGGATTCACCGACTCAAAATACATAGGAATGCATGTGTCGCGTCAAAGGTACCAGACTTTTTTTTTGTTGCTGTGTTATTGCTATCGCATTTTGAAAATTTTCAAAAATTCGAAAAGCTTTGTATTTGTGCAAAAATTTTCAAAAGTTTTTTTTGGGTATTTTTGCGTTTTATGACGTTTTTGTCGATATAAATCAATTTTAAGCAAAAAAAATTGTCGGTCTATCGGTCTGTCCGGGAAATCTTGTTGGCACGATAACTTAAGAACGCTTTAAGCTATAGACTTGAAATTTGGCATACAGGTATCTCTCTATAAGTTCTCGCTCGGGATTGTTTTTGGTGAACATTGGGGTGCGGCAAGGAGGCAAATTGGGAAAAATACAAAAATTTGAAAATTGGTATATAGGAGTTTTTGGGGTGGACAAATATAAATCTGATAATAGTTTTTTTTCTAATTTCACCCCCTGAGG
Source organism: Brachypterus glaber (assembly GCA_958510825.1). Taxonomy (NCBI): domain Eukaryota; kingdom Metazoa; phylum Arthropoda; class Insecta; order Coleoptera; family Kateretidae; genus Brachypterus; species Brachypterus glaber. Next base: position 12,124,368 of record OY294045.1, read on the forward strand.
GGTGGTGGGTGGTATTCGTGAAAACTGGTATATTGGAGTTTTTGAGGTTGCTGATAGTGAATCTGATAATTAAAAAATTCTAACTCCACCCCCTAAGAGGCGGGGGTTGTTTTCTTAAAAATTGGTATATTGGGGTTTTTGAAGTTGCTGAAAGTAAATCTGATAATTCAAAAATTCTAACTCCACCCCCTAAGAGGCGGGGGGTAGTTTTGGTGAAAATTGGTATATTTTTAAGGTTGCTAAAAGTGAATCTCATAATAAAAAATCCATTTTACGCGTGGAGGTGAAAAATGGGAAAGGTCTTTTACTGGGTAGTGTATTATACTTTAAAATGTCATAAAACCCAAAAATACGCATACAAAAATTGAAAATTTTTGCACGAATACAAGGCTTTCAGAAATTTTGGAAAGTTTCAAAATGGGAAAGCAATAAAAATATCAATAAAAAAAATAAAAAATAAAAATAAATAAAATTAAGAAAACCTGATAAAAACATTTTGGTTATTTGTGTGTATTTTTTTAAGTAGTACTTGCGTTCGTACTTTATGGACAACCCCTAAATAGGTTTTGTTAAATCTCACATTTCTTGACGGAATATGAAGGGTAAGTTAACGACAATAATAAAATTATTGATTTTCATGCAAATTAGGGACAAATTTTATGCTTATTTCAAAGAGCCATATTAAAATCTTAAGTGGATGTTCTTTCAGAAAAAATGGGGATCTTAAGAGCTTGACATAACTTTCCACGATTATTTGATATATAAACAAACCGTGAAGATACACAATGCATAGCATTCCATAGTATATTTTTTACAGTGGATATTTTTTGACACATGTGCACACGGTTCTAAAGCTACTTAAAGAATTCGGAAAAAAATTATGCTTTACATTTACATTTTTGTTTTAACCACGTACTATTCCACTTAATTAAGCATCCCCTAAGTCCAGGACTTGTGTGGGCTCGTAGTAGAGGGAACCACCTGCTTTAATTGATTTTCGAACCAATTTATAGGGAGTGTCCGCTTCACTTACGCCTTCGCCAAATTTCAATTATTAATTAACTGAAAAAGGCAAATCGGCGCCGGTGAGAATCAAACTCACGCTATTTTGGGTAATAAACTCACCAAGTACGACGCGGTAGTCCACTACACCAATCCTCCCATTGAATATAAAATCTAAATACACATACGTTTACACTGAATTCGCTTTAATCAGAGCGTTTTTTATTGGTGTTCTGTGTTTTTTTGCACCTACCTCCCCCTTTAGTCGTAGCTTCCTTACCGCATGTCAGACTATAGCTGGGGGAGCGTGTGCGCGTTCCTATTGTTTATAGTATATTAAAATAATAATATTTAGGGTTATTAGTGATAAACACTCGGAAATGAAGCAAATAAAAACTTTATTGCATTACATAATCATGCCAACGTTTCACCTAATATTTAGGCTTCTTCAGGGCTAAATTATTACATAAATATTAAATATAATAATAATATTATAATAATATTAAAAATATTATCGTATCTCCTACACAAATTACACAATCACACAACATCTTTTTGCTTTTTTTTTAGATTTACATAATATATTATGGCTTTTAATAACTATATTTAGGTACTATATTTTTAAGTTTTACATGATATATTATGTATTTTCACGTTATTCATTAGGGAACGTTCAAGTATTACATAAAGCAAATTTTGAGCATTTTGCACCCCCCCCCCCTGTAACGCTATTATCCTATACCATTAACATGGGCGTAACACTCCAAAATGAGAGTTACGTAATACTTGAACGTTCCCTTAGGTAATTTTTAGCACGATTTATTCATAGATCATAACTATTGCCAACGTTATATTATTTTTACAATATGTTCCGTAAAATTTTAATTAACATAAATGTTTACAGAATATGTTCCATAAAATTTTATTTCGCATAACTTAATATGAAATTATACAGATAATATTCTAGAAAACTCACATAACTTAACCTTAGCAACAATTATTACATTTTTTTTATCAGTGTATATATCCTTTTAATTTTTTTTTGTTCATAAATAGATTTTTTTAAGTTGTTTGATCTAATATTTTATGAAAATTTGGAGTTTATCAAAATTTTCCTTTGTTTTTCTTATAACTTGTTATTTTTGAAAATTTAAATATATATTTTTAGTACTTAAAAATACTAAGCTGCGAGGAGTATAATAAGCAATTATGATTTAATTCAAAAGTTCAATTTCAACTTTACATTTCTTTATAAGCAATTCTTTCATCCTCTTAAGAATTAAGTAACTGTAACTCTTCCTTTACATTTATATTTCCTCTATAACGAATAAAAAGTGAAAGTTGCTAAACATTTTTTTTTGTTAAAATATATCAAATTATACACTGAAAGAAAGGATTCTGGTACGCGGTATTGGTTATTTTGTTGCCACAATTAATACCGATAAAATTCCGGAATGCTTAATGTAATTTTATAATTTTTAGCATGATTTTTACTGTAAAAAATAAAGAGTGACCTCAAAGTTAGCCTGTTTTTCAAACACCTATAACTTTGACTGGAATCGATAAAATGTAACGTATAAGTGCTCAAAATTTTTGTCTGGTCATGAACTTGTGCAAAAATCAATATTTATTGTTCTATAAGCTAAACATCCCCTTAAACAAAGGGTTAACTAGGGGTAATTGAATTGAATTTTATACCAAACTTTCTCACATTTTATTAAACATAACTGACTGGATCCCTTTAACTCGATTTTTCTTGAGATACTTTATGATTTACTACTTTTTTTGGTGTTTGGGGGTAGTTCAACCCTCTTTGTGGGGGTGGATTTTCATCAAATCCAAGGATTTTTTTATGTTTTATATTATAGAAAAATGTTTTTGATTTTTTTTTATCTTTTAAGAGGGTTAAAAATAAAAAACTCAAAATATTTAAAAAAACATATTTTTTTTTTTGTAATATGGAACATAAAAAACACGTAAAGGGTTATTAACCTTGGATTTGATGAAAATCCACCCCCACAAAGAAGGTTAAACTACCCCCAAGCACCAAAAAAAGTAGTAAATCATAAAGTATCTCAAAAAAAATCGAGTTAAAGGGTTTTAGTTATGTTTAAAAAAATGTGAGAAAATTTAGAGTATAAAATTCAGTTCAAGTACCCATAGTTAACCCTTTGTTTAAGGGGATGTTTAGCTTCTAGAACAATAAATCTTGCTTTTTGCACAAGTTCATAACCGGACAAAAATTTTGAGGCCTCATACGTTACATTTTATAAATTCTAATCGAAGTTACAGGTGTTTGAAAAACAGGCTAAAAAAACTCGTTTTTTTGCTGTCACTCTTTCCGGTATACATATGTGCAACAAAATAACCTATTATGTGTACCGTAATTTTATATTACATTCTAAATGTTTATTTATTTTAAGAAGAAAGTACCAAAAATTTATCGTTGTTTTCTAATTCTACGGTATGGAACATGTAATTTTATAAAAAAATTCGGTACATAAAACGTAATTTTATTTTTAAACTTTTACACTTTGAAATGTTCGTTTTTTCAGTGTAGTATAAATTTAACTAATTTAGATATTGTCTCTATAATAAGTTATCATTGATAAAGGATAAAAAGCAGGGCCGGCCTTTGCATTTCGCCGCCCTGAAGCAAGCGTTTGACTTGGAGTCCCTACAAAAAAAAAAAAAAAATTAAAAAAGGTTTTTGACTTTTTGACGACGAAAAAAAAAAAAGGTGAGGACCTCAGAAAAAGATAATAATAATTTTTAGACTAAAGAAAAGGTCTTCGGAAAAAAAATTACCCTCCTGATAATTTTGACGAGTAAAAAAAACTCAACTCAGAAAAAAAATTATAAACGATTAAAAAAAGGGTCCTTACCTGTGTTTCAAATAAACACCGTTTCTTTTTAATTTGAATTACTTAATGTTATGTTATGAATCCAATAAAACATGCTGCCACTAATAGCTAACTCGTAGTGTGCTGCTTTCGTCTGAGGGATCTCCCTTACACGAATTAGACTCAAATTAAGCGAATCGCACCCGAATTATTATGATCTTCGCCTTTTTCCATGCTCTCACAAATGAGTAACTGCACGTTTTTTGGGAACCATACTATATTTTGTACAGAGTGGTCCAAAAGTCACCCCCCCCCCCTCTTAACTTTTGAACCAGTTGAGATATCGACTTCAAATTTGGAACTTTTAAATAAGACAACTTAAACTATCTTTTAGCATATATTTAATACTTTCAGCTCTTAAAATGTGGGCGGGGGGGCATGGGGCACATTTTTTTAAAGGGAAAGGGGGGTCGTGTAATACATCATTTTAAAGCTTATAAAATTCTCCATTTAACTCCATAGTTTTAAATTAAAAAAAAAATGGGGTTGAAAATGGAAATTAATATCAAAATTCCTCTAAAAAAAACAAATAATTTTTTAAAAATGCCTAATTTCATCATAAAAAAATGTTAATTATACTTTTAAACTAATTTTAGTTGAAATAATTAAAAATTTATAAAAAAAACTTAAAAAATCGAGTGTTTTAGCACAAAAAATTGAAAAATCAAAACTTTAAAAAACATATTTAAAAAATTAAAAATGTTAGTTTAAATTGAGAATTATATAAGCTTTAAAATAATGTATCACACGACCCCCCTTTGCATTAAAAAAAAGCCCCCTATGCCCCCCTGCCCACATTTTAAGAGCTGAAAATATAAAATATATGCTAAAAAATAGTTTAAGTTGTCTTATTTAAGAGTTCTAAATTTGAAGTCGATATCTCAACTCGTTCAAAAGTTAAAAGGGGGGGGGGGTGACTTTTGGAACTCACTGTATAAGCATTAACATTAACTAATTTAAAAATTTAACCAATGAAATGAAATGTGTCAAATAATTCTGACATTTCATTGGTCGAATTCTTAGTAAGTTTAGTGTTAATGATTGGGTAAACCATCCATTACACAAGTATCATAGATTGTAATTATTTTCTGTAATTGGTTGTACATAAAAGTAGGTTTTAGTTCAAGCGAAAGAAATTACACTGTAATTTTAATAATAATAACTATATGTTTGTTTAATTACTGGTAATTAGATATTACCAAGCAATTAAAACTTAATTAATAATACGCAAACTGAATAGATTTGAAAATATTGAAAATTTTATTTGTTTCCAACAATTTACGAAATCTCGAGTTGCAACAGATAATTTTGTTTAATAAAATGTAAAATTACGATAATAGTTGCTCAGATTTGGATAAAACTTGGTATTCGGGGGATTTTGGAGACGCTGATTACAAATCTGGTGCCAGTTTTCCAAAATTAAAAATGACGTATCCAACATGTCGGATTAGATTTATTAAAGTTGCTCGGATTTGCTTGAAACCTGGTACCCGGGGGTTTTTGGAGTCGCTGATTACGAATCTGGTGTCAGTTTTCCCAAATTCAAAATAGTGGATTCAATATGGCGGATTAAATTTTCCGAGAAACTTTAAAAAATCTAATCCGCCATTTTGAATTTTGGAAAACTGGCACTAGATTCGTTTGGTTTGGACTTTTAAATAGACATCGGATTCGGATTTATCGACCCCCAAAAACATATTGTAAACATGGTCAGAACCCCCGATCAGAATTTTTTAAAATAAAATATTTTCTCTTACAGTTTTTTCATAATTTCATTTAAGTTAAATGTTTTGACTGGCACAAGGGCTCATCTGTTAGTGTGATTACAATAATTATAATTTACAGCGCCGCAAGCAGTTTTTTTTTGGACATCTGGAGGTCAAGAAAACTAAATAAGTTTTTATTTTATTTTTACGCACTTGGATGTACATATTATAACTAGATTTTTTAACCGACTTCCAAAAAGGAGGAGGTTATCAATTCGACGTGAGACTGTTTTTTTTATGACTGTTCCCGCATAACTTTGGAACGAATGAACGGAATTTAATGAAACTCTTTGCAACTTGAAGAGAGCCGCTAAACTTAATTCTCTGGACCTGTAATATTAAAATACCAAGAGAAAATGATAAATTTTGTGATTTTACCATAAGGCGTTATTTGATTATTACTTAACGCTTAAAGTTTAACAAGATTTTCATTAGTATTTCGTTTAAATTAAGGTTGGTTGGACTCTTGGGCGCTGAAATAAAAATATGGCTTTTATTTTTTAGAATTTTATCTTTAAGATAATGACGTCAAAACGCACTAACTTGCCGAGATGCAAGAACAATTATAATTTAGCTTAGATGCCGTTACAAATCTACAAGTTCCGTGTCTCTAAAAAGTAAAAAATATAAACTCTTTGCAAAAGAAATGAACCGACTTCTACTTACTACTTAAGTCGGTGCCAATTTCACAGCAAACAATAATAAAATAATAAAAAATAATTGTTAGTAATTAATTTAGGAAATGGTGAAAATGGCACCGACTTAAGTATTTCTTATTTTTTACTTTTTAGAGACATAGAAGTCGGTCATTTTTTTTTGTTAAAAGTGAATAAACTTTAAACGACAGGAGGGCTTAGCTCCTTTCCCGTCTAGTTACAACCCTGACACTAATGCTTTTTTTTATTTGTGCAGTGTATTTTTAGTTAAAACTCACATACCGATAAAAAATATATGATAGGTTTTGGTCGAGGGGTGTCTCACCTTAGACAATACATGTACGCTTTGGCTGACATTACTTCGACATTACCTGACATTACGTGACATTACTTGACATTACATGACATTACATGACATTACTTGACATTACGTGACATTACATGACATTACTTGACATTATTCGACATTACTCAACAGTACAGACATTATCTCCTAATACGCATGTGCGTAGACATTACTTACTATTTACGCTTGCGCGTAGACATTACGTGGGTGAAAATATCGCGCGAAAATATTATACTAAATGCATGGTGGCTAATGTGCAGTGTAGTACTTTCATCGTAAAATTCGTAAAATACTAAGGTAAGAAACTGATTTCTTATATCAGCAGGAACATATAATATTTTATACATTGTATATTATAATTAATAACTATTAACGAAAACTACATTTGAAAATGTTTATTTTATTGATTTGGGGTTATAGTCGTATTTAAGCTGCAAATCAACTTTACACTACGATATTTTAAGAACCCACCCAAAAAGGGCTCTTATTTAGCGCTTAGCTCGTTTTGTTTTTGTCCAATTATTTTATATTATTAATGTGCGTTAAATAAAATTCCAGATTGACATATTTTTTAAATGCTTTTTTAGCGTTTCTCACATTTATGGTGGAAATTCGTCAAATTTGGTGTTTTACGGGCAACTTTGGTGGATTTTCGGCATCTGATAGAATCTTTTGATCATTTTGAAATTCGGTACATTATTTTGTACACTCAAAAGAAATTAAGCTTTCAAGGCTTTCAAATTTTCTACTGATACAATTGTACAAAAAGTACAGTCCATTTTCAACGATTTTTGCTTAATTTCACGATTTTAGGGGTCCAATTGGGACCCTTATAGAAGTTTGATCACCCTGATACTTTCAGGATATTCTAGATAAACCACAATGAAAATTTTAATTTCACGATTTTAGGGGTTCAATTGGGACCCTTATAGAAGTTTGATCACCCTGATATTTTTAGGATATTCTAGATAAACCACAATAAAAAATTTAAATTAATAAAAAAATAAGGTCAACCCTAATGTATCACACGACCCCCTTGCTATTTAAAAAGCTTGCCCCCTGCCCACATTTTAAGAACAAAATCCTAATGAGCACTAGTTCTTAAATAGTGATAAACGTTCTTCCGCAGACTGCTAAACAACAGTAACAAACTGCAATTTTTTGCACAATTCTTATAGTGTTTTTGTTGCTGATATCGATTTTGTTTAGACCAAATCTCTATCTCTTTCCGTTTTTGAGAAATGCCCTGCCGAAAATTTGAAAAAATTACAAAGGTTTTCTATAGCTTGAATTCAAGTTACATTTTTTCCGCCTGATATATCGATGAATATGTGCGGAGCTACATCAGAGTCTCTGGCTACATGGTCTAGGTCAATCAATTTATCAGAAGAACCACTGTGAAGTTGGCTTTCACGCGTGAATAAAACTTACCGAAATAATAATAGCCAACTGGGTGGTGCAATATGCTATCTCCCTCTAACTGTGATTATATTTTTCTGTATCCTGCAGTGTTGCCGATTAGCGGATAATTATTCGCCAATCGGCAACACTGCAGGATTGAAATAGTCCGATTTGTGGACATTTTTATGAGTCAGCGGATTTTTAGCGGATCTTCAATTTTTTCGGACATTTTAAGGATAGTTTCTAATAAGCGAACATTTTTTCGGACGTCTTGAGTAAAAAGACGTTTTTTGAAAAAAAACAGGTTTTTACAAAAAAATAAATGAAATATCTCTATTATTAATGTTTTATATATAGTCCTAATTTATTACTTTAGATTTTAAATCACATTCTATCTATAATATACTGCAAACTAACTATTTTATACAGCAAACTAACAAAAACAATTATTATAATAATTAGTGAACTACAAAGTACAAGGGTGTGGACGCTGTAAGCCAGACCACTAGGCCACTAGGACACTTTTTGCCAGTACGAACTACCAAAGCTCGTACAAAAGTAACGTGTTGGTTAAAAAAGTGCAAACTTCAAAAGTAAAGTGATTAGTACAAAAATTTAAAAATAAAACATAAAATACTTGCTATTACTCGACATTATCCGACATTACTTGACATTACTCGACATTACTTGACATTACTTGACATTACTTGACATTACGTGACATTACTTGACATTACGTGACATTACTTGACATAACGTGGCATTACCTGACATTACTTGACATTACTCGACATTACTTGACATTACTGAGATTATTTGGCATTTTTGACAATACATGTACAAAATTTTGGCGGTGAGACACCCCTCGGTTTTGGTAGTATTTTTTAACTCTAACCGTTGATTTTTCGGCTAATTTAAATTTAAATTGCTTGTAAACATTTGTTTTTTTTTGTATCATCCAGCCGAGTGTGTGTTTTTTTTTATTCAGGTAAATCAACATGATGTGTTTGTTGATAATTTTTATTTTATGGCTTTTAGCGCGGAGTTTACGCCAAAATGGACAAAAAGCACTGTTTGAACGATTTTTTTATTTCATTTTATACCATTTATTTTGAAATTGCGTGTAATTGCCTATTCACAGGTTCGCATAAGAACATAAAACATAACAATGCGATGCCGCGGTTGGCTTGATGTACCGCCATGTATCTTGTAAGCCAATGACAGCATCGCATTCTTATGTTTTATGTTCTTATGCAAGCTTCTGGATAGGCCTTAATACAAACAGAATAATTAAAAATGCTATGGATGTTCTATAATAGAACTTCTATTACATATGATTCTATTATAATGGAACCAGTTAAAACATTCGAGTACTCGTAATATTTTAATTTTATTTTTCTATTTTGCGACTCTTATAAGCTCATAATCACACGCATTTTGCGTGTTCTTATAGGCCCATAAGAGGTCTCTACTTTTTTTTCTGTTGGGTTGGCAACATACGAAAGCCTATCTCTTGACGTTTTGCGTACAAATGTCAATGTCGATTTAAAGTTTAATTTTTTACAAAATTTTGTGTTTGGGTAATTTTTTACCGTGTTAAAATTGTGGACTGGTGAATTGCAGTGAAAAAAGAAGAGATATCTGTAAAATATATCAAAATATCATTTATTCTTAGAATTTTAAACATAGTGTAAACTGTAATGCCAACCTAAAACAAAAATCCCTAAATCAGTTATCAATTTAAATGTAAGTTTTTTAAATTTTAGAGCAAAATAGAAAAAAATGTATAAAGCACTCGTTTCATAACACGTTTTTAGAGCACTAGTACTTTAGAAAACTCGCCGCAAGCGGCTCGTTTTCTAAACTTGTACTCGTGCGCTAAAAACGTATGTTATGAAACTAGTACTTTAATATACTATAATGTATTATTAAATATACAAGCCCTTTTTTCTGATTTTATCTGATGGTATCACTAAAAAAATTTTTAAGTTCACTAAAAAAATATTTGTTTAAGAAAAAAATATCATTCTATTTACCTAGAATGTAAAGCTTAGAAATATTTACCTTATATTTATCCAAAAAAAAAATCCAAACGAAAATTCTAACTATTGTTTGGACTTTTTGGATGGTTTGGATTTTCTAAAGTGGCAAAAAATGATAAAGCAATATACTTGAATATAAACGTTCACGTTGAATGCGCTTTAATCGGAGCGTTTTTTGCTCCTACCTACCCCTATCGTCGTAGGTTTCTTACCGTGTGTCAGACTATAACTATAAATAAGAAATTAGAGAATTAGTTCATACTTTTTATTTTTATGTTGTTTCTTCTTCTTCTTCTTTTTCTTCTTCTTCTTCTTCTTCTTCTTCGTGTACTTCCTCTTCTTTTTCTTCTCCATCTTCTTTTTCTTATTATTTTTCTTTTTCTTCTGTAGCTCTAGTTCAAAGTGTGCAAATTAACCATAAAGTAATGCATTATAATTAAACTCTAATTTCTAAAGAACATTTATAATTTAACTTTTCCAAAAAACATTTTTCTGTGTATAAATAAAAAAAAAAGTACTGTAAGTTATAACGATGCGTCATTACCGAACCCATTTCTGGAAAAAAGCAAACAACACAATGAACATATATTTTGCGTCTTTTGAAAAATAATTTTTATAACTATACTTGGGGTTTACCCCAATCATAATAATAGCCTGGATCACTCCGCAAAAAAATATTTCAATTAATTATATGGCATTTCTAATAAAAGAGTTCCTTTACATGAAACCCCATTACATCTTCAAATGTAAATAAATAAAGCTCAAACACGTCGAGTTTATTTGTGACGTTTCTGCAAAAAATATATTCGCTGCAAATTGAAATCCATCAGTGGAGGAAACCCTGTGGACTTTCATGACATCCACAGACAGCTATTGTTATCCGTAGAGCAGTGTTTGGCTGGCACGAAACTTGATATTTTTTAATATGCAGAGTTTTAGTTTTAATTAAAATTAAGAAAATATTAATTAAATATTCTATCTATATTACATGTTTACATTACATGTTTGTTTAACCTCGTACTATTCTACTTAATTAAGCATCCCCTAAGTCCAGGACTTGTGTGGGCTAGTAGTAGAGGGAACCACCGGCTTATACTGACTTTCGAACCAGTTTTTATAGGGAGTGTCCGCTTCACTAACGCCTCCGGCAAATTTCAATTATTAATTAACTGAAAAATGCAAATCGGCAACCACGCAAGTTGTAGTAGACTTGTCATGTACAGACGCGGTAGACCACTACACCAATCCTCCCATATATTAGTCCAATCACAGCTTGTACGTGCTGAAAATTTTGAGTTTTTCCAAAATCGCTAAAAAACGTTCTACAAAAAAATCTTGGATACCAATGTAGTCTAGTCAAATAAAGAGGAATTCCTATGTTGAAATTGCAATAAATGTACACGGGCTGATATTTTAAAGGGTAGTAGTGGATGGTAACAGAACACTCCTGTTAGTTTTTCATTGGATGGTTTGCATAAGGGGTGTCCGCTATCTTGAATTTTAGGGGTGAGTGCGGTTATCTCGGTAAATATCACAGGCACACAAAAAAAATTAAGTAGAATGTGCATTTGACCGGACCTACCTACGGGTACGTATTTTGGTCCGCTGAATCCGAATTCGAGGTCAATTTTACCCCTACACCCTCAAAATTTCGATAAAACTTCAAAAAACCGTAAAAATGATGAAAATTGGCAGTTTTAATGATAAAAAAATGTTTTGGAACTAAACTAAGCGTGATTTTCATGTATTTCGATCCGCTGAATATGAATCGAAACTTTATTGAGACCACGAGCCGTTTTAAATATAAAAAAATCACACAAACCCTCCAAAATTATGTCTTGTGTTTTTCACAGATTTCAAGTTATTTGATATATCTACGTTATAGAGTATTTATTTTAGGCATTAAATCATGTTCAATCAATTTTTTTTCTGTTATGAATGGTCATTTTTACAATTTTTTCGAATTTTTCCAGCTTTAGAGGGTGATTCGACTAAAAAAATTAAGATGCGAATTGAAGACATCAAAAGATATAAAATTTTATCTGAATTGGACCAGAAGAAGTTTTTTTATCATGAAAACTATATTTTTTCGGAATTTTCGAGATTTTTGTGTGATTTTTTCACATTTAAAATGGCTCGTGGTCTCAATAAAGTTTCGATTCATATTCAGCGGATCGAAATACATGAAAATCACGCTTAGTTTATTTCCAAAACATTTTTTTATCATTAAAACTGCCAATTTTCATCATTTTTACGGTTTTTTGAAGTTTTCTCGAAATTTTGAGGGTGTAGGGGTAAAACTGACCTCGAATTCGGATTCAGCGGACCAAAATACGTACCCGTAGGTAGGTCCGGTCAAATGCACATTCTACTTAATTTTTTTTTGTGTGCCGGTGTATTTAATCTTACGATAAAAATGCATATAACCAATTTTGTTAAGGAACAAATTTCCAATATTTCTTTTTAATATATATATTAATTTATTAATAACAATCAAGTTATAAATATTCAAAAATAGAGATGTTGGGGTAAAATTGGATTTTTCGATTTTTCAGCCAAATTATTCACCGGAGGATAAAAGTCACCGTACCATACCAAAATACCTATAACAATTCATAATATATGAAACTTAAAGAGAATTTCAAAAGCTACAAGTTTGCCCATAAACACTTTTATCCTTCGATGAATAATTTGACTAAAAGCAACGAAAAAAAAAACAATTTTACCACAAAAATGATTTTTACAAAAATTGTTGGGAATTTGCTCCTTAACAAAATTGGTTATATGCATTTTTATCGTAAGATGCATATTTAGCGAGATAACCTCACTCACCCCTAAAATTCAAGATAGCGGACACCCCTTACGTAAATCACCAGGTGAAAAACTAACAGGAGTGTTGTGTTACCATTCACTACTACCCTTTAAAATATTGCAATTTACATTTATTATTTGACTGGACTATACGGTAAAAATAAATTACATTAAATTACATAGTCCGTAAATGGTAATATGTTGCTATAGACCGGAATGGTAAAAATTACATAGTCCGTAATGGTAACGTTTTGCATAGACCGGAACAGTAAAAATTACATAGTCCATAATGGTATTATTTTGCATAGACCGGAACGGTAAAAATTACATAGTCCAGAATGGTAATATTTTGCATAGATTTGAAATTAAAAAAAAAAAATATTTACTACTTAGAAAATGTTTGTTCCAAATTACAAGTCTCTGTGTCAAAGCCTTTTTGAAATATCGTAGCGTAAAGTTTATTTGGTTTAGTAAACCAAACGATTTGCACCCTTAATACGAGTATAAACTGCTTACATCTTTCTTTAAAGATCTATTGGTTGTAATTTATAATGAATGTAAATTTTAGGCCACAAATAAAGCATTTAAATATCTTACATAAATAATAACCTAGCAGCATGCGTCGCTATCTCTCTAACAATAACAATATTAAACGGTCCGTCTCATGATGCGACGCCTTCTTGGTTATTGTCCAAAGCGCATGCGCGTCTTAAAATAACATAGCCCGACATTCTAAAATCATGTAAAAATATGTAAATCAATGTAAATATATTTTTTTACATTATTTTACATTATTTTACATTATTTTACATTATTTTACATTATTTTAAATTCTTTTACATTCTTTTACATTCTTTTACATTATTTTACATTATTTTACTTAAATTCATGAATTATACATAGTCCAGAATAGTAAATTTGCTATTCCGTACTATGTAAATTCATGTATTTTTACATTATTTTACATGCAGTTTTTACAGTGTACCCATACTTGCACTTGTACTCAACTAAAAACTTTGGTTTTGGTCCTGCCTAAGAAAAATATTTTCTTTATTTTCATATTTCTCTCCCCTCTTTTTATATCACGTCCCTCGCGTATATTATTGATCTTAATGACATATCTTCCACCGTTCATTCGCTTCTAAGGATCAGAATAAATATATAACTCCTTATCTTAAGTGCAACCCCCTAAAATCTTACAGAATCCGACCCTTTTTGTAAATTTTTAGAATATATCCATAAAGCTGATGCAAAAAAATTAAAATGATATTTTACTATACTCACAGCAACAAAATTCGAAGCGCCTAAAAAATTGCCATTTTTTCAATTCTAATATTTCTAAAACTACTTAATGGATTTGACTGATTCTTTTTTGTTTTAAAGCTTAAACATTCTCTACTTTTGTTTTTATTAAGAATGATTAAAAAAAGTATTTTTGTATTAACAGCAAAAAAAATGTTCAACTATGCTTTTTTGTCCCATCCTTTAGGACTTGCATGGTATGCCACTGCAGCTTTTTATCAAATTTTTACAGTTTCTCTTATTGCCGCAGTTTTAATGGTTATTTTCGTTTTTATTTTTTTTTATATTTTTACTTCTGGTTTAGGAGATATCAGGATTTTCCTGAAAGTTGTAACTTTTTCAGTTAACTCAAAAATTACTAAATCAGCAGAGTTGTTGTTTTTTATTTGAAACTCATGTCTTTTACTTCTTCTTCTACAGTTTCTTCATTCAGGGGCAACTTTCTATTGCCGTCTGACGGATGCTTAACGGTGATTTCGGAGAACTGCCGCCGAATTAAAAAAAAAATTGTTGAAAATTTTCTTCTTAACAAAATTGGTAATACAGATTCTCCCCGCGGAGTCCCAATAGCCCCGTTTTACGGTACATTTCAAATGTCGCGTTCAAATGTTCTTTTCTTAGTAATAATATTATAGAAATCTATTTTTTTCTGTTTCTCGAAACTTCGTTAACATTAAATGTTGAAATTTTCAATTTCTTTAAATCTAAAATATGAAATCGACGTTTAATTTTCGTTTTTGAATTTTCCGTTTAAAATATTAAATTTAAAAGTCTCATATAACTTTGTTACCTACTTTATTTGAAGTAATTTCCTTAAAAATAAATTTGTAGTTAAACAAGTTTAAATCATATTGGTGCACTGTAAAAACTGCATGTAAAATAATGTAAAAATACATGAATTTACATAGTACGGAATAGTAAATTTACTATTCTGGACTATGTATATTTCATGAATTTATGTAAAAGGATGTAAAATAATATAAAATAATGTAAATGAATGTAAAAGAATGTAAAAGAATGTAAAAGAATGTAAAAAAATGTATTTACATTGATTTACATATTTTTACATGATTTAACAATGTCGGGCTATGTTATTTTAAGACGCGCGTGCGCTTTGAACAATAACCAAGACAACGTCGCATCATGAGACGGACTGTTTAATATTGTTATTGTTAGAGAGATAGCGACGCATGCTGCTAGGTTAAAGTGTTAAAAGTGCAAAAAAAGGTAAATATTATTTATGTACGATATTTAAATGGTTTATTTGTGGCCTAAAATTTACATTTGTTACGATCTTTATCAACCAATAGACCTTTAAAGAAAGATGTAAGCAGTTTATACTCGTATTCAAGGTGCAAATCGTTTGGTTTATTAAACCAAATGAACTTTACGCTACGATATTTCAAAAAAGCTTTGACACAGAGACTTGTAATTTGGAACAAACATTTTCTAAGCAGTATATATTTTTTTTTCAAATTTCAAGTCTCTATGTCAAAAAGTCCAAACCATTCTGAACTATGTAATTTTTAGCGTTCCGGTCTATGCAAAATATTACCATTCTGGACTATGTAATTTTTACCCTTCCGGTCTATGCAAAATATTACCATAATGGACTATGTAATTTTTACCATTCCGGTCTATGGCAACATATTACCATTTACGGACTATGTAATTTAATGTAATTTATTTTTACCATGTACAAATAGCCCTGGATTTTTACCAGAGTATACTTTACCAGCCTGTTAGTACCAGTAGATGATTTTTCTAAAATGAGTTGGATACCCTCATTTTTATCTCTTAATAACTCGACAACTCTTTGAGATAGAGACTTCAAAATTTGAACATGGTTTCCTTATCCAGAGTTCTTGGCTACCCTGTTGAAAATAACCATAAATGGTGCACAAATCGTACTTGAGCGGATGAGATTCACCCGCTCAAGTACGGTTTGTGCACCATTTATACCCGCCCAGACCCGTCATTTTCAACAGGGTAGCATTATTTTTGATAATGGGTAAGGAAATCAAAAGGGTAAAAACTGTGATACTTAAATTATATTTTTCCTTTTTTATATAAAAAAAATTTAAATGAAATATTTGATTTTTTTTTCTTTGTAAAGATTATAAATATTTTTGATTAGTATACAAAAAATTAAATAAGATGAAAAAAAGATATAATTTTTTTGATAAACGTAGTTTTTGGTAAAAAGCAACTTAAAAATGAAAAAAAAATGTTTTTTCTACGTCTTAGAATGTTAGTCAAATCGCACACAAAACTTACGGTATATAGGACATTCCGTAAGCCGATAACGGTATATGAAAACTCTTACGGTATAGGGCACATTCCGTAAGCGGATGACGGTATATGGAACATACGTAAGGGTTTTATTTTTGTCCAAATCAACAATTTACTATAAAATATTAAATTATTAGATGAAAATTAAATTATTGGATGTAAATTATTCTTTTTTATTAAAATTTTTAGTTATTATATTATACAATTTATATAAAAATATGAATCTATAAAACTTCAGTCGTTGAAAAAGTATAGTCTACAACACGTGTATAATATACTATTTTATATTATTTTAAGAAGGGTGGGACCTAACTCTTCAAAATATTACATTTATTTTAAGTAAAGGTAGTTGAGAACAGGACCTATCTCTTTAGAAGATTATATTTATTTTTTATTTATTTGTTTATATTTATTTTTGGTAAATATGTTCAGTACAAAAAAATAAAATAATATATAAAAAATAAACATTTTTTTATTCTTCCCCTTTCAAAGTTTAAAATTATTTTTGGTAAACGTATTTTAGTAAATATAAAAAAAATATTTTTTGTTTTTTATTTTTTTTTTCGATTTTCAGCACCTCATGACCTAATTCTTTAAAAGATTATATTATTTTTGATAAACACAATTGTGTTTAGTTCCAAAGCATAATTCGTGTTTCAATTGCTGTGGGAATTCAGAAAATTTATTGAGTTCCACAAATGGAATTTAATCTACTAATGGTATGGCATGTTATTTCGCTGCGAAATTTATCAGTGGCGCAATGATAGCATAAACGCAATGTGTGTACTTTATTTACCTAAAAAATGTGTGTACAGGGCCGAATTTGAATATGTGAACATGTAGAATTTTGTTTAATGAACGATACTGTGTGATGGAGGTTTAGAACTCATTGTTAGAAAAATATTTTTACTGGGATTTCCAAACCAAAACAAAAGTTTGAAATTTCGATATTTCGGCATTATTTTTGTGTTATTTGGAAACCTTAAAAGTCCCAAACTAAAGTTGGCGAATCTCGATCTCAAAACTGGATTTCCTTTTATTTCCTATTATATTACATTTCCCAAGGAAAGTCTTGCTTTGGTAAAAAAAAATAAAAAAATGCTTTTTTTTACGTTTTTTAACGTTTTATATCTGTATGCCTGTCGGTCTGTCTGTCTCTCTGTCCAGAAAATCTAATTTTTGAGCACGATAACTCGAGAACCCTTTGAGTTAAAGACTTTAAATTTGGACCATATGTTGGTTATTCAAAGTTCTAGGCTAGGATTGTTTTGGTATACAGGGCCGAATTTAATGTGAATTTTGTTTAGTAAACGATACTGTGTGATGGAGGTTTAGAACTCATTGTTAGAAAAATATTTTGACTGGGATTTCCAAACCAAAACAAAAGTTTCTAATTTCGATATTTCGGCATTATTTTTCTGTTATTTGGAAACCCAAAAAGTCCCAAACTAAAGTTTGCAAATCTCTATCTCAAAACTTGATTTCCGAAATATGACTTTTATATTACATTTCCCAAGGAAAGTCTTGCGTTGGTAAAAAAAAATAAAAAAATGCTTTTTTTTTACGTTTTTTAACGTTTTATATCTGTATGCCTGTCGGTCTGTCTGTCTCTCTGTCCAGAAAATCTAATTTTTGAGCACGATAACTCGAGAACCCTAGGATTGTTTTTGGTAAAAATCGGGTGTATACAGGGCCGAATTTGAAAATGTGAACATGATGAATTTTGGTTATTAAATGATGCTTTGTGGTGGAAGTTTATAATTCATTGATAGAAAAACATTTTGATTGTGATTTTCAACCAAACCCAAAAGTTTAAAATTTCGATATTTCGGCATTATTTTTTATACCGAAACTTAAAAAATCCCGAAATAAAGTTTGAAAATCTCAATCTCAAAACTGGATTTCCTAAGTATGATTTTTAAGTATATTACTTTTTCTCACTACCACTAGGTAAGTTGATATTACTTAATCAAAAAGTCGACAGTAATGGAAAGTACTATATCGAGCACACTTAGTAATAGATTAAATTAATACAAACAAAACCGTAACTAAGACAGAAAAAACGATTTACCGTACAAGGACACTAGGTGTGCTTACATTTACCGCAGGGGGACACTAGACACAAGACTACTATTTCTAAATTTATAGAGTGATTCCATAAAAAAATTATTTCTTGAATTATCACACATATAAATGTCAAACATATTATTAATAAAATCGGATTTTAACTCCAAGCGTAGCACAAATTTAAAACTGCTGACAAGCGAGCGAAGATGGCTGTCGGACAGCTGTCCCTTCTCTATAACATCACGAACGGCAGTATATCTATGAAAAAAGTTAAAAAGATGACAAAAGATGAGTCAGATGTCGCTTTGGAATACAAGCGATTATAAAATCATTTAAGAATTATTCTATTCTTAAGTAGTCGTGAAAAAAAAAATATTCCTGCCCTGAACTTCCTGACCATAGAATGCACAATAATTATACATAATGTGAGCACAAATCTTGAGTTTTGGCCTACTTGGTTTATTGTGCATGCTTATACACGTATTTTTGGGAAAATGATAATAATGAGCTCATTACAAAACATGCTTAAGGTATTTCATGTCAAAATAATTTTAACAAGCCATTTTCATTAAAACTGTTACATTGCATTTATTAATGTTGAATATCTATTAAAAAATATTTTCTAAAATATAATAAAATAGAGGAAAGTCGCCTAATTTCGGATACCATTTACAATGTATTCAATATTTAATACTCGGTATTACTTTTTGATATTTTTTTATATAACCAGATACAACTTATTATAGCGAACCATGATTTATTATAAAAGCAATTTTATTACAGTTTATTATTTCCAAAAAACACGGTTAAAAAAAATCAGCGCATTTTTGTGCATTTGAAAAAGGGCTCCTAATTTCGGACATATAGGAAAAATTTTTTTCAAGAGTAGATCTGGATCCCATTGCTTATGTTTCTTGTTATTCCTTCACATTTAAGACGTAATTTAATCATTAAGCGATTTTCTACGAAATACTATAGGAACTATAATTTTAAATTCCCAATTTCGAATATCTTAGTATCTTAGGTAATTTTCGTTTTTTCAAAATTGTTTATCTTAGTTTGTTGTATCATTATAAAAATAATAATTAATGGTTGGTTATCCTGAATAATAATTACCTTGCGGATATCCGAAATTGGGAATCAAATGCACAAAAATGGTCTATCCGAAATTAGGCAACTTTCTGCTTTTTAGATTAGAAATTTGTAGAATTTTTACGTTTTCAAATTGCTTAATTATGAATAGTGGATCAACTTAACTAACATCATAACTTACCCAAGACAGAATCACGAACTTTTATAACTGCCATTTGCAATATAAACGATTTGTGCTGCCATTTAAAGGGGAGAAGCTCTACCGTTATCATATTACAGGACGGATTTAGTTTGACTTTTGGCTTCACATAAAAGTAGGTTTCTGTTTACCTTTGCAGACAGTATCTTAAATACACTACTATCCGAAATTTGGAAACCATCCGAAATTAGGCGCATTTCCTAGAGCATAGGGGCCATAATTAAAATACGTATTTTTGACCCCATCCCTTCTCCTATGTAACGCTACGTAACGCTGGGTCTTAAAGCCCATCCAGAAGCTTACATAAGAACATAAAACATAAGAATGCGGTGCCGTGATTGGCTTACAAGATACATGTCGACACATCAAGCCAATCACGGGATCGCATTCTTATGTTTTATGTTCTTATGCAAGCTTCTGGATAGGTCTTTACCACCTCTATAAATACGTAACACTAGCAAAGACGAAAAATAATTTTTTGAAAAATTTTTAGTTCGGTTCTTTAAAAATTACCAAGGACCCCTTCTCCTCAATGGATCATAGCTCCAAGCACTACCCCCCTCCCCTTAGGTACGTTATGCGTTGCAATGACAAGGCTAACAAAAGTTAGAGTAGAAATCGTAGAAAAAATGTTGTTTGTATTACCAGTACAAAATGTGATTTCTGCTTTCGCTTGTTTGCTGATCTCGGCTGCACGCCTTGATCAGCAAACTCCACGCTCAAGCAGAAATCAGTCATTTTGCGCTCTTAATACAAACATATCTATTTTCGGGGACCCCATTTCACCACTTTTCGGAGCTTCTAGCATCCCAAGAATCCCGATCCAGGACCTGGCGATATGCAAATAGCTTAATTTGAATGTACTTTAAGACATATCTCTCTCTCTCTCTCTCTCTCTCTCTCTCTCTCTCTCTCTCTCTCTCTCTTTATTTTTGGTCTTTGCCTTTGTCAATTGGCCAGCTCGCTGCTCTCTCGTTACTTTCTGCAGATGGTTCGCCTGGTGGTTACCATACCATCGCTTTCTTTTGGCCTGGTCTTCTGTAAGACTTCTTAAATGTTTGCTTCTTATTCTCTTCATTAATTATGACCTTTTGGTCACTTATGGTCTTGAACTATCGTCCTTTTTCTCTCTCTCTCTCTCTCTTTATTTTTGGTCTTTGCCTTTGTCAATTGGCCAGCTCGCTGCTCTCTCGTTACTTTCTGCAGATGGTTCGCCTGGTGGTTACCATACCATCGCTTTCTTTTGGCCTGGTCTTCTGTAAGACTTCTTAAATGTTTGCTTCTTATTCTCTTCATTAATTATGACCTTTTGGTCACTTATGGTCTTGAACTATCGTCCTTTTTCACCAGATACAAGTGTTACAATTGTTTTAAATAAATAAAATTTCTTCTATCATAACCTTAAAAACATGTGGATAACCCTTATCCAGATTCAACCACTAAATCACATATACTAACTTTCCATTGTAAAATCATTATCAAAAGTTATAACGATTGTAGATATAATAATAATTTCTTAACAAACACATTTTTACATAAATTACTTGATGCAGCTGGCGCGAAAAACACGCCATTTTTAATTTTTTCCTTAAATGTCTAACATGTATCACCTTCGCGTCACCCACGCTAAGCTCTTAGACTTTTACTTTTAATTTTCTTTCATTAAAAAATAAATCAATATATTTGACTTTTTCTTTCGTTAAAAAATAAATCAATATATTTCACTCTTTTTTATTGACATGAAATTAAAATTAAAATTTATTTAAATACGGTGGGAAAATAATGGTAAACACCGCCTTTAATCCTTTTAATGTTCAAAATCCAAACATTATCCTTTATCCTATCAATTGGAAATCGATTATAATAAATGGTTATGTAATAGTTCAGCCCTTCAATAAATTTTTGACCTTGTTATTATTACCATTGAATTCAGGTATAGATGCTTTGTTGTCAAGTACATTGTCAATAGTATAGACTCAATACCAATTGATGTGTGTATTTAATCCAGAGAAAACCCTTGTTTTTTAAGGGTGGAACATTTAGAATTTCATGAAACGTCGAATGTAAAATGAAAAAAAAAAAATACAAAAAGAGTGTTAAAAAATGTCTGTGGTAAACCTTGTAACTTTTGAACGATATGTCTAATTTAAAAAATTCTTTCATTGAAGTATTCAGAAACTTTTGTTTTCCCATATGGAAAATTTCCTAATTTTCATCATGTCAAATATAGTTTTAAAGAAGAAAAACTATTGTTTTTGATAATAACTTGCTTATTTTTGAGCAGTAGGACAAAAGTTCTTATTTATAAGTTTCCTCCAAAAACATTTCCAGTAAATTATGTCATACTATTGGTTTCTGATATACCGGGAGTTTTTCAACGGTGACTCACCTCTACGACTTTTCCATTCCTAGAGATAAAAGAATAAAACAGGTTGTCTATAAGACTATATTTTAAATTATATTATCTAACGTACTTTTTTCTCAATTCCGGTTTCACCGGAAACGATTCCTACATTTGATTTTTAAATGGAACACCCTGTATATTTTTTTATATTTCAATTCTCTGTTAAATTCTGTGTATTATTCTAAGTTTTTGTCAAATTTTGACAGCTTTCTACCATTTTTAAAATAAAATTTTGTTTTAAATTTTTTTATCTGGAAATTCACTAAATCTATTCATTTTGTATCAAATAAACTTGCAAAAACACATTTTTTACTTTTACTCAAATTTTTGCATTGTTACGTCTATGGCACATTGATATCACTAGAAATATTATTCTTTTCCCTTTACAATAATACCAAAAAGTTAATATTTATTTTTATAATCTTTTTAAAATAATATAAGGTTGTAAAATAACATATAGTTCTCCGCATGAAAGAAAGTCTCCGACGTAAGGGGGAGCGTTATAAGGCGTGCGTACCTACATCGGGCCTCCCACTTGCACACACATTCCAAACATATTTCCCAGAGCCATAGATCCTTGCGTCAAACTTTACCGTCTTCTGAAATTTTGAAATAAAAAAACATTGAAAATTCCTACTGTGCGACCCTAATGTGTGGGACACAATTTTAAAGGAAATGTATCATATTTTTTATGACATATTCACTTATTTTTTCTTGATTTTTGACTTTTTTTATGTATTTTTAACTTTGTACCGACAACCAAGTCTCTTTCCTGGCATAAGTACCTAAAAAATATTGCTTGTGGCCTTTTTTGCTCAATTTATAGCAGTTAAACTTGTTAATCAATGCCCATTATAAATCAATTTTATTGTGTGTATTTTTATTAAAATATATTAATATTTATAACTGTAACGACCCTAATATAATCCGTTCGCACGACATTAAATTCGATTTATTGATTTGACAATAAATTTACGACAGAATTGATTAAAAGGTAAAAACTGACAATTAACTGTTGGTTATCATAAAGAAGACTTTCTGTCCCGACAAAAATTTAAAAAAATCAACCTACGTATGAAAACGGCTTTAAAAAATCCGGACGAAATGATAAAAACACCTATACTGCCCTACTACACTAGAAAGCAGTAACTCCATTACATTAGAGTTGACTTCAAAAATTCGCTAGGAACAAAAGGATTGTTATTTAAATAAAAATAGTTAAATTGTGCTAGTAGTGATAAATAATATATAAACTACGGTAGAGAAGACTATTATAGCCTCGCACTCTTAAATCCCTTGCTGCTACGCAGCTCGGGATTTAATACGCTCGGCTATAAAAAATGTCTTCTCTACACTGTAAGAACTGCATGTAAAATAATAATATTATTATTATTATTATTATTATAATAATGTAAAAATACATGAATTTACATAGTACGGAATAGTAAATTTACTATTCTGGACTATGCATAATTAATGAATTTATGTAAAATAATGTAAAAGAATGTAAAATAATGTAAAAGAATGTAAAAGAATGTAAAAGAATGTAAAAGAATGTAAAATAATGTAAAATAATGTAAAAGAATGCAAAATAATGCAAAAGAATGTAAAAGAATGTAAAAAAATATATTTACATTGATTTACATATTTTTACATGAGTTTACAATGTCGGGCTATGTAATTTTAAGACGCGCGTGCGCTTTGGACAATACATGTTACATTTACATGTTTGTTTAACCTCGTACTATTCTACTTAATTAAGCATCCCCTAAGTCCAGGACTTGTGTGGGCTAGTAGTAGAGGGAACCACCGGCTTATACTGACTTTCGAACCAGTTTCTAGGGAGTGTCCGTTTCACTTATCGCCTTCGCCAAATTTCAATTATTAATTAACTGAAAAAGGCAAATCGGCGCCAGTGAGAATCGAACTCACGCTAGTAGACTTGCTATGCATACGCGCTAGCCACTACGCTATGCCTCCCATAAACCATAACCAAGAATCATGAGACGGACCGTTTAATATTGTTATTGCTAGGTTAAAGTGTTAAAAGTGTAAAAAAGGTAAATATTATTTAAGTACGATATTTAAATGCTTTATTTGTGGCCTAAAATTTACATTCATTATAAATTACGATCTTTATCAACAAATAGATCCTTAAAGAAAGATGTAAACAGTTTATTAAACCAAATGAACTTTACGCTACGATATTTCAAAAAAGCTTTGACACAGAGACTTGTAATTTGGAACAAACATTTTCTAAGTAGTAAATATATATAAAAGTCTCTATGTCAAAGCGTTCTTGAAATATCGTAGTGATTAAGTTGTTTTAAAAGCACTGTATGTTAATTTTTCAAAAAATTATTAAACACAGCATTAGTATTGTAGGCAAATATAAAAAAATCGTTCAAGCTGATTGTTTTTTTACGTTTGTTTTTATAATAAAAAGTCAATGCAAAATATTACCATTCTGGACTATGTAATTTTATGAACCTGAAGTTTGCAACATTTTTTTGCATCGAAAATTCAAATAGTATATTAAAGCACTTATTCCATAAGACGTTTTTAGCGCACTAGTACTCTAGAAAACTCGCCACAAGAGGCTTGTTTTCTAAACTTGTACTCGTGCGCTAAAAACGTATTTTATGAAACTAGTACTTTAATATACTATTTGAATTTTCATTGCAAAAAAACGTTGCAAACTTCAGCTTCATGTAATTTTTAGCATTACGGTCTATGCAAAATATTACCATTCTGGACTATGCAGTTTTTACCGTTCCGGTCTATGCAAAATATTACCATTACGGACTATGTAATTTTTACCATTCCGGTCTATGGCAACATATTACAATTTACGGACTATGTAATTTAATGTAATTTATTTTTACCGTGTACCCTGGTATATAATTAATATTAGTTGACGACCTTTTTACTTTTTCCCAAAGAGAAAGTACTGCGATTTTAATTTTAATTCTTTTATTAGTTTTTTTTTTTAATTCCTGGAAAAATGACAAAACAGAGCGTTTTTGAAGAAAATGTACTAAGAGTGCCAAAAACTACTTAACTCATAAGTTATTTAATATAAAAAAAATGTTTTTGCAAACAATTTGCTAATATAATAAGGTACTCTCATTACAAAGAAGAGATTGTTCTTATTGGTAAAAAAGTTATAGCAAATAAATGTGGACCCCCAGTACACGGAACTACTAGGTAGTGGGGGTCCAGGTTTATTTGCTATAACTTTTTAATAAATAAAAGTAATCTGTTAACATTTGGAATGGAAGTACCTTATTTTATTAGCTAACTGTACCCAAAAACAAAGTTTTTCTCAACCCTGTGACACTCCGAAGTTTTAACTAGCTTGTTCGTGTTACGTAATGACTGAAATCCACCAGATGGCGAAATAGTCTACGAGCGAGATATGGGGCACTCTAGATTTATGATTTTATAAAATTCTATGACACATAACCTCAAATTTTGTTTATGTTAGAAATAAACTTCAAAATATTTTAAAAGTTGCTACTACACAGATCCCCTGAGCCTACTGTAGGTTTAAAAAAGGTGTTGAAAAAATCTGATGGTGGATTCTGTTAGTGGGACCTCGATACAATATAAACCCGTTTTTAGTAAAATCCCATCCGCTTCTTTTTGGAAGATAATGTTAACAGTTCTTCAGCAGCCTCAGCAGTACAGCCAAAACAATATTCACATATTTTCGCGCATGGATCCTAAATGTACTTTTAACGAGGATTTCGATTCCGTTTCTAGAGCAGCTCTATCTATTACCGATTTCTAGAAAATAATTATTAAAGTAGACACTACTTTTTTTGGGGGTTAAACTGACACGTATATATGTTTTTAAAGAGAGGTCGTAGAATGTTATGCCTGGTACAGAATGAAACCAAAAAACTTCAATTTTCAGTTTATATACAAAGCATATTCAGAATTCTCCTCTGAAATATTTATGAACATATTTTTAATAGGTTAAAATTTGATAAAAAATATTATTTAATTTATTTGTCACGCAGTGTTATATAGAATTGTCATAAAAAACTGTCATTTTTTTTAGTGTATAGTGTAAATTCTGACTAGTACTGAGTACTAAGTGTTTTTATTTATAAGCTTGTAAGCTAAGACAGTAAAGTGATCTTTTAAAGTATGTAATGTATACTAAAAAAGAGAACTACTAGTACTTCTACTACTACTACTACTACTACTACTATCCAAAAAATTTGACGACTAAAAAAAAGGTAATTGCCTGAATTACTTTGTTATTTACTGAAAATTAATATTGTATTTAAATATTATGTGTTTTAATATAATTAATAAATTTATACATTTAAAAGTTAAAATATGAGTAAAAATGTAACGTAAGCAACGCTGGAATTACTCTATATATTAAAAAGTTATCTAAGCTGGAATTACTCTATATATTAAAAAGTTATCTCTTATCTGTCGTTAAAATCAAATGGATAAGAAATAGTGCACACTAGTGTATAGCACTGTACACCCTAAATTGTGGCGATTTGTCTTTTGGGAACAAATGATGAGATAATAGTGACCACATCTAACGTTTTTATTTCAATATTAACAACATACAGGATAGACAGTGCTGATGAAATAGTGCTATACACTGTTTCCTGTCCATTTGATTTTAACGACAGATAGATAGATAACTTTTTAAAAAACAAATTGTTTGAATTAACAAGTATTTATAAATGCTCTGAGGAAAATTCAGTTACTGCCCGTTTTAGATGATTAGCATAGCTTTTATCCTCAAGAATGTTAATTTTATATCTAGACCAAAATTTTAGAAATTCCCGATGGATTGACTCTCCAGACTGTTCCGACCAAATACCCAATCCATTGTTTGGCAAAAAATGTAGAGAATGTTTAAGGTGGTGAAGAGCCACGTGAATTTTTAAAGTCTCGCCCATTTCAATGGCCAAAAACATTTTTTTTAATTCATTAAGATGTATGTCCAAATTTTCCCCTACTTTTCTTGTTGAAAAGCAATCTTTAATGACTTTATTTAATGATTTAAAGACGTTAACTAAAGGTAATAATCTAAGAAACGGTACATCCCCCAAGACTTCTTCATCATTTATTTTGTCAGCTTCTTTTGTCAATTTTCTACATGCATTGCCTTCAAAACAATCACCATGATAATTTTTTGGGATAAGATTTAATTTTTTGGGCCAGTTTAGAGCTCTTTCGCTCCCGACAATGGGAACCAAGCCATTCCAAAACAAATGATTAACAAAGCCCTGAAGAATGTGCAGCTCCGGAACTATGCACTTTTCTATAACATACACATCATCTTCTTCGTGAAAAAGTGGAAGATTAACTGTACTGTTACATTCTTTTGCGAGCTTTTTGTTATTTCCTAATAAACAATATTTTTTATACGCCTCTCTGATATCTCCGTATGTTTTAAGCCTTAAACATTCTTCACTGGTATTTAAAGTATCACATGCAATATCATTTTCTCGCTCTATATATTTGTTTAATTTTAAGTCATTTAAAGAAATAAAGCAATACGGACTTGGGTACGTGGAACTGGCGGTTTGCTGTCCGTTAATAATTAGCAGAAGTTTAAAGTCGGATACAAACCGAAACGGTATATTATTGATGTTTGTAACATCAAATAAAAGTTTCATATTATCATATGTCTCTTTTATTTGAGGTACAATACACACCATAATTAATTTGTTTACGCCACTTAATTTAAAATCCTTTTCAATGCTGCCGCCAGCAGAATACGTACTTCTTTTTTTTTCTTGTTCTTCCATATCACCCAACCCATCCAAATAGTCTTCAGGAAATATCGACATACAAATTTTGAAAAACCCTTGACCCCCATCTGCCATGATTTTAATAGAATAATTGTTCCCTATGTCTTGCCTTTGATGTATTACCGCATCTAAAAGTTCAGACGCATCTGCATATACAATTGGCCTTTCTGCTTTTTTGTTTTCTTCTATATCAAAAAGAAATGAGCCTTCCTTGTATATGTTTTGCAAAGATTTTGAATTTTCGGAAGCCTGTTGTCGGTAATACGAAGGTATAGATTTTTTTCCAGCACAACTACGTATACTAGTTATATGGAGACAAATGACAAAAATGTCGAATTTAAAGAAAAGTTTCAACACTACATGACAAATAAATTAAATAATATTTTTTATCAAATTTTAACCTATTAAAAATATGTTCATAAATATTTCAGAGGAGAATTCTGAATATGCTTTGTATATAAACTGAAAATTGAAGTTTTTTGGTTTTATTCTGTCCCAGGCATAACATTCTACGACCTCTCTTTAAAAACATATATACGTGTCAATTTAACCCCCAAAAAAAGTAGTGTCTACTTTAATAATTATTTTCTAGAAATCGGTAATAGATAGAGCTGTTCTAGAAACGGAATCGAAATCCTCCTTAAAAGTACATTTAGGATCCATGCGCGAAAATATTTGAATATTGTTTTGGCTGTACTGCTGAGGCTGCTGAAGAAATGTTAACATAATCTTCCAAAAAGAAGCGGATGGGATTTTACTAAAAACGGGTTTATATTGTATCGAGGTCCCACTAACAGAATCCGCCATCAGATTTTTTCAACAACTTTTTTAAACCTACAGTAGGCTCAGGGGATCTGTGACTAAACTATAATATCTTTATTGGTTTTATGTGATTACTTTTAGTATTTTGTGATAACAATGGTTTTACTATAGTTTGGTAACATTAAACGTATTTATGGTTGATACAAGAAAATATAGTACTTAAAAATTCAAAATTAAATCACCAGAATCATGACTTAAAGTTTTTGATGTGGTACATATAAAGATTTAGAGACTTGATTGTTATTTCTAAAATCATATACCAGGTATCTATAACTTACCTTAGAATAACCAAAGAAGATTTCCTCATAAAAACACACACTAAAAATAAACGTCACTGTGAACATATGTTTATAATGTGACTGTTTACGCATGGCGTCATCTAGCAGCCACCGACTAACTACCATTTAAAAATTAAAATTACGACCTAGAAGGCTTCAGATCTCGCTCGTAGATACCAGCAATTTTTGATCAATACGTAACCAAATCGAACTACAAGTTACCAGTCCTTATTCTCTACGTTCATGGTTTTTCTATATTAAATCATTTGGAAATTATCTAGTTTTTGGCACTCTAGGTACATTTCCTTAAAAAAAGCTAAAATTAAAAATAAAGATAATTATTTTAAAGTTTATTGTTATCTTTAAAGTTATTGAAATTAAACAAAATGTTTATTGTACATGAAGTTGCCTACCATCGATGAATCAAAAGCAACATTTCTGCTGATCCGGACCTAAGTATCTCAGCTCTAAAACACTGAGTACTAAATAAATACCCTTTCGGTATGACCATCTATAAAAAAGTAATGTTTGTCTTTGGTACTTTGGTAGGTAATACAATTTTGACAAATAAAAATAATTGCAGCCCCGCTAGAAATGCACTTTTTATAATCGATTTAAAGAGTGGACAACGTAATAAACCTTGAAGCATCCCACAAAAATAATAATATTATTAAGAATAGAATTTAATTTTTAATAGAATTTAATTGATTTTAAATAATTTTAATAAGTATAACACAGACCCACAATTTTTTTTGTGTGTCTTGGATTCCAATATGATATTCCTATGTATTTTTCCCCCTGAAACCGAATCCGTAACCCGATTAATCCTCACACGTCAGGATTTTGACATAACCTCAAAAAACACTCGAAAAACTACTGAAACCGCTAAAATCATCCACTCAGTACCACTTTCACCCCCTTCCTCCAAATTTGTAATTTCGTAACCCCATAATCCCCTAACCTCGGAATACCATTACTCCATAACCTCAAAACACCGTAACCTCATTAAGTAGAAAAATCTGGTTCGGGAACAATAACGTGACATTTTTTTGTAGAACATAGTTATGAATAAGTAACTGTATAACCCTAAAAATCCCATCACATCTCCTAACCCCTTTACTCCGTAACCCCATATATTATAACCTCTCCTATTCTGTGGAGAAGTCCGGTTCTCGAAATCATAAGTGTTTTGTGAGTGAAGTCATGAATCAAGGTCTACTTCATTAATGTTTTAACCAGACTTCTCCACAGAATAGGATAACGGGATTAAGGGGATACAGTATATGGGGTTACGAAGTGAAGGGATTTTGAGGTTATGGTGTTAGGGGATTTTGAGGTTATAGAGTTACTTACCTATGACTATGTTCCACAAAAAACTGTAGAATTTGTTTTGTTTTCCCAAACTGGATTTTTCTACTTAATGAGGTTAAGGGGTTTTGAGGTTATGCGGCTATGGTATTATGAGGTTAGGGGATAATGGGGT
Organism: Brachypterus glaber; assembly: GCA_958510825.1. Lineage (NCBI taxonomy): Eukaryota > Metazoa > Arthropoda > Insecta > Coleoptera > Kateretidae > Brachypterus > Brachypterus glaber. The sequence goes on from OY294045.1 coordinate 12,155,026, forward strand.
CCTGGGGTTATAGAATTAGCAATTTGGGACAGGGGGGTGACAGTGGTATAGCATAGACGATTTTAGCGGTTTCAGTAGTTTTTCGGGTGTTTTTTGAGGTTATGTCAAAATCCTGATGTGCAAGGGTTAAACGGGTCACGGATTCGGTTTTAGCGGAAAAAAATACATAGGAATATCATATTGGAATCCAAGACTCACAAAAAAAATTGTGGGCCTGTGTAATTGATGCATTTAATAAACCATATTCAGCATTCGCTAATAAAAAACCTTTTTAATGTAATAAAATTATATTGCACAACATTATGATACCAATTAATGTTCATAAATGCCCATTTGTGACGTAGCAAAAAATGCAAATAAATTAAACAATCCAATTAGTTACGTATTATTATAACTACTATTTATATTAGAATTTATTTTATGGACTTATTTATTTTATTAATTTTATTTACTATTTATTTAGCCTAAGAGTTTTTGTAAGTGCAATTTATTGTTTTAATATTACAAGATTTCACAATAATTTAAGTAAGCAGAAATTACTTTATTACACTTATTAAAACGTTTTTTGCCTCTGGGAGATCGCGAGTTTGAATCCCATTCCCGGCTGCCACTTTTTTTAAACTATTTAATTACTTTATTTATAAATGCTTAGAAGGGACCAGAGTAAGTGTTTTCCACGCGGGTGATGGTACCGAATCATCACACGAGTGGAAAACACTCTACTAACATTTAACAAGATTTTCCCCAACATAAAAGTGAAAACAAAAGTATATCTTGAGCTCAAAATAGAAAGAGTTGAATGTAGGAAAGTAGGAAAATATATTTTTATTATAACCCTTATATGATTTATTATTCCATCAATCTATTTTCTAATCATCGTACAGAGTGATATTGGTAGACTGACAGTTTCGGGCTGCTGTCTTCAACTTGCTACCATTCAAAGTCTCCAGAATAGGAGAGGTATGAGTAGTTGTCTACATCTAGAAATAGATGGAGCACAAGTCTACATCAATCTAATGGCTATATTTCTTTTGCGAGTAAAGTCTAAAAACGTTTTCTTAATCAGCGTGCAGAGTTGACTCTTGGTACTGAAGAGGGCCAGCAGCCCGAAACTGTCAGTCTACCAATATCACTCTGTACGATGATTAGAAAATATATTGATGGAATAATAAATTAATATTTTTATAATTTTGTTTAAAATTAAAAATTTCTGTCCTTACTAATTCTACGTCTAACCACCCGTTAGTGGTACTATGTGCTTGAGACACACAAGTCTTCAACTTGCTACCATTCAAAGTCTCCAGAATAGGAGAGGTATGAGTAGTTGTCTACATCTAGAAATAGATGGAGCACAAGTCTACATCAATCTAATGGCTATATTTCTTTTGCAAGTAAAGTCTAAAAACGTTTTCTTAATCAGCGTGCAGAGTTGACTCTTGGTACTGAAGAGGGCCAGCAGCCCGAAACTGTCAGTCTACCAATATCACTCTGTACGATGATTAGAAAATAGATTGATGGAATAATAAATTAATATTTTTATAATGTTGTTTAAAATTAAAAATTTCTGTCCTTACTAATTCTACGTCTAACCACCCGTTAGTGGTACTATGTGCTTGAGACACACAAGTCTTCAACTTGCTACCATTCAAAGTCTCCAGAATAGGAGAGGTATGAGTACTTGTCTACATCTAGAAATAGATGGAACACAAGTCTACATCAATCTAATGGCTATATTCCTTTTGCGAGTAAAGTCTAAAAACGTTTTCTTAATCAGCGTGCAGAGTTGACTCTTGGTACTGAAGAGGGCCAGCAGCCCGAAACTGTCAGTCTACCAATATCACTCTGTACGATGATTAGAAAATAGATCGATGGAATAATAAATTAATATTTTTATAATGTTGTTTAAAATTAAAAATTTCTGTCCTTACTAATTCTACGTCTAACCACCCGTTAGTGGTACTATGTGCTTGAGACACACAAGTCTTCAACTTGCTACCATTCAAAGTCTCCAGAATAGGAGAGGTATGAGTAGTTGTCTACATCTAGAAATAGATGGAGCACAAGTCTACATCAATCTAATGGCTATATTTCTTTTGCGAGTAAAGTCTAAAAACGTTTTCTTAATCAGCGTGCAGAGTTGACTCTTGGTACTGAAGAGGGCCAGCAGCCCGAAACTGTCAGTCTACCAATATCACTCTGTACGATGATTAGAAAATAGATTGATGGAATAATAAATTAATATTTTTATAATTTTGTTTAAAATTAAAAATTTCTGTCCTTACTAATTCTACGTCTAACCACCCGTTAGTGGTACTATGTGCTTGAGACACACAAGTCTTCAACTTGCTACCATTCAAAGTCTCCAGAATAGGAGAGGTATGAGTAGTTGTCTACATCTAGAAATAGATGGAGCACAAGTCTACATCAATCTAATGGCTATATTTCTTTTGCGAGTAAAGTCTAAAAACGTTTTCTTAATCAGCGTGCAGAGTTGACTCTTGGTACTGAAGAGGGCCAGCAGCCCGAAACTGTCAGTCTACCAATATCACTCTGTACGATGATTAGAAAATAGATTGATGGAATAATAAATTAATATTTTTATAATGTTGTTTAAAATTAAAAATTTCTGTCCTTACTAATTCTACGTCTAACCACCCGTTAGTGGTACTATGTGCTTGAGACACACAAGTCTTCAACTTGCTACCATTCAAAGTCTCCAGAATAGGAGAGGTATGAGTAGTTGTCTACATCTAGAAATAGATGGAACACAAGTCTACATCAATCTAATGGCTATATTCCTTTTGCGAGTAAAGTCTAAAAACGTTTTCTTAATCAGCGTGCAGAGTTGACTCTTGGTACTGAAGAGGGCCAGCAGCCCGAAACTGTCAGTCTACCAATATCACTCTGTACGATGATTAGAAAATAGATCGATGGAATAATAAATTAATATTTTTATAATGTTGTTTAAAATTAAAAATTTCTGCCCTTACTAATTCTACGTCTAACCACCCGTTAGTGGTACTATGTGCTTGAGACACACAAGTCTTCAACTTGCTACCATTCAAAGTCTCCAGAATAGGAGAGGTATGAGTAGTTGTCTATATCTAGAAATAGATGGAGCACAAGTCTACATCAATCTAATGGCTATATTCCTTTTGCGAGTAAAGTCTAAAAACGTTTTCTTAATCAGCGTGCAGAGTTGACTCTTGGTACTGAAGAGGGCCAGCAGCCCGAAACTGTCAGTCTACCAATATCACTCTGTACGATGATTAGAAAATAGATCGATGGAATAATAAATTAATATTTTTATAATGTTGTTTAAAATTAAAAATTTCTGTCCTTACTAATTCTACGTCTAACCACCCGTTAGTGGTACTATGTGCTTGAGACACACAAGTCTTCAACTTGCTACCATTCAAAGTCTCCAGAATAGGAAAGGTATGAGTAGTTGTCTACATCTAGAAATAGATGGAGCACAAGTCTACATCAATTTAATGGCTATATTTCTTTTGCGAGTAAAGTCTAAAAACGTTTTCTTAATCAGCGTGCAGAGTTGTCTCTTGGTACTGAAGAGGGTCAGCAGCCCGAAACTGTCAGTCTACCAATATCACTCTGTACGATGATTAGAAAATAGATTGATGGAATAATAAATTAATATTTTTATAATTTTGTTTAAAATTAAAAATTTCTGTCCTTATATGATATTATTATATTGTCATTATCATCCTACAGGGTGTCACAATTGTGACTTTATTTCTTTATTTTTTCTTTAAGGCAATATTAATCCAAAATACTTTTATAAACTTTGTATGTACGCAAACAAATGTGCAAATTTAATTCAATATAACACAACTCTCTTGAAACTATAAGGAAACAAAAACTAGAGCAAAAACTTAACAAAAATTGGTTTATTTTTTATTTTTTTTTTCTTTTTCGCCATAGCAAATATAAAAAATACAATTAAATCCAAAAATTATTATTAGTTTAGTCTCGGGAGGGTAAGGTATAAATGTAAATATGGCTATTTTTTTTGGTCACTAACAAAATTCTATATACCTATAACAAAATATTTCTTGTCTAAACTAATTCTAGTTTCATTAACCACAAAATTTATTTGGTTGAGTTATTTTTTTTTTCATCAAAGACCTATCTTAAAAATACCCTTTATCTAATATTTTTTTTTGCATATTCTCACGATCTTTATTAGCTAAAATCTATGCAATTTAAAAAATTTAAATATTTTTCCCAGGCAGTAGGTTCCTTACTACTAGTAATATACCACGTAAGAATAAAATGTTTACATATTAATAAAATATGTCCAATTCTTACCCTTTTCCCTAACAGAAATTTAAGAGTTTACGTTCTATATATTGTCCGCAAGAATCTCATACAAGTAAGATTAATTCCACAAGTCAAATAAATCTCAATGAATATACATATTAACATGGATTTTATGAAGGATCAGTGGTTTTTAGGGTATTTGAAGGGCTGTTGCTTTGTTCATCGAGAGGTGTTGTGACGTTTGGAAGCAGAAGGGGCTCCCCTATTGTTAAAGGGATAACCAAAAACCGATAACTATTGATATATCGATAGGTATTTATAATACCGATGTATTTAGTCAATGCTTGAGAGTATTAAAAGCTTTGTGTCAAAATTACACCAAACTTTATTGTGGTGGGTTTATACTACTCGTGCTTTTTTTTGTCTTGATGAATATGAGTAATTGCTGCCATTTTTCATAGTTTTGTTTTTTTTTTCTATGACATTTCTCTTTTAAAATACAGATGAAAGTTTTTTATTTACAATTATATTATAATATGCACATTACTATCATTGTGAAGTGACGTTTTGCTATTAACTATTAAAAAGCGGTTAACAGTCTTCTAGCCCAATCACTTTAGTTAAAATTCGATAAAAGAATAAAAAAAATTGACAAGGCGGAACTTTTGACGCAGCTAGATGTCCCCCGCGGAGTAGATAAAGAAATCATATTCTTGTCCATAAATATAATATGGGAAGTGTCCCCCATCTTGGATTTTGTGTTTTTGTCGATTTGCACTCGTATTTTGCATTTTTTGATAAAAAAGTAGGTACAAAATTTGTAGAGAATTGAATTCTCCAAAATTTTTTTATAGTCAATATTGTCGAAAAAAATGTATTTATCGCTATAATAACACAGCTACATAGAAAAAACGGATTCCTTGAACCAAAGACACGTGTCTTTAGATATGTTCAAAGCCATATTCTCTTGTTTCAAGGCTGGCATTTTCTTAAACCAAAGTCAATGTCCTTAAATAAAGAGCGCGGATTTTTATTCAAAAACCCGTGCTCTTCATTCAAGGACATTGACTTTGGTTCAAGAAAATGCCAGCCTTGAAACAAGAGAATATTTGAACATAAACAAAGACACGTGTCCTTTGTTCAAGGAATCCGTTTTTTCTATGTACCAAAAAAAATCATGTGCTAGAGACTAGACCAACGCATTAATATATTTTTGTGGTCCCTGAAACAGAATCTGACCTCAGAATTGCTCCACCAGGTCACAATTTTTTTCTAACCTTAAAAAAGGGTAATTCCTTAATAAATTCAGATATTTTTAAATGTAGAAAAAATTGTGAGGCCAGATTCGGTTTCAGCGACCCCGTAAATATAAAAATGGGTTGGTCTAGTCTCTGGCACATGATTTTCTTTTGTAACTGTGTTATTGGCAATAATAATAACAATATTGATTATATAAAGATTGTAGAGAATTAAATTCTCTACTTTTTTTATCGAGAAATGCAAATCGACAAAAACACAAATCCAAAATGGCGGACACATCACTTATCAAATGGGCAAGAATGTGATTTCTTAATCTACTCCGCAGGGTAGGGGGGGAGGGGCTCATGTGGACAGTGGGTACATGTTGACAGTTTAATTTCCGCGGTTATTTCAAGGTTAATACGTTTGAAATAAATATCATAGATGTCATTTTAATGCGTATTTTTGCAGTGTTAATTCGTGTTAGTTGAAAGGACATTGCACATACCTTATGGGAAATGGCCCTCGGTTAAATTGCTTCAAATTTTAGTATGTTATAGAGCAGGACCTCCTGAAAAAAAGTCTCCATGGGCACAAAAAAACTTATGGTGCCGTTTGGCCACTATGGTCATTTAAAGCATACAATATAGATGATTATATAGGTACTTAAATCATTGTTTATCGGTGTGTATGTGCGTTTTTGTAATTTTAAATGAGTGGTTAATAGTTTATATAATATTTAAAGGCTAGTTAATGTATGTGATTATCCTTTATTTACTATTTTTGAGTGTATATGGGCAGTGTCGGTGCAACCAGGTTTAGGTAGGTGGATTTGTGAGGGTTTTTTTTAATGGATTTGTGTAGTATTTATTTTGTATGTCTTAATAGTTATGTGCATTTCTATTAATTTTATGTGGGGTGGTTTTGGGTTTGGACCAAACCAAAAAGTCCAAACAATTTCATAAATACCCATACACACCCGTAACTAAAGTTTAGGTAAATCTATGCACATCCATAAATACTAAAAAAATACATTAAAACTTATAAAAACCCATAAATAACGATACACACTCACACTACCTTTGCACACCTACACTAAATTGCCTTTAAAATTATATAAACTATTAACCACTCATTTAAAATTATAAAAACACACATACACACCGATAAACAACGATTTAAGTATCTATATAATCATCTAGATTGTATGGTCTTTAAATGACCATAGCGGCCAAACGGCACCATAAATTTTTTTGTGCCCATGGAGACTTTTTTTCAGGGGGTCATGCTCTATAACATACTAAAATTTGAAGCAATTTAACCGAGGGCCATTTCCCATAAGGTATGTGCCATGTCCTTTGTATTGTCAATAACTTATTGATTGTTTACTACTTGCTAAAGTAAATTTTTCGGGTTTAGTAATTTGACTTATTCAATTAAGTAGGATGTAAATCTTAACAAATTATATAATATATAACACGAACGTGTTGTGATGTGTTATCCTTAATTTTGCTATAAAATTTATATTTTTAGTTTAATGGGCCACTTAACCTAAAATTGTAACATGGGGCACATGTGGAAAGCATCCTTTTTTGTTGGCATTTTCATTGCCCACTACAAGCGACAAACGTATTATTAGGAAGAGATGTAATTTTAAAGTTATCCAAAATATTGAAGTTAAAAGAGATAGCTAGAACTTTTGCAATGATTGAATTTTCTATCTGTCTAAAGAAGTATAACTATAACTTTATATAAGTTATATTATAAAAACTTACATACATTAATAAGTTTCTATAAGTATAGTTTAGCTTCAGATAATAGTTTAAAAACGTTTTGTATTCGTTACAACTGTGACTATTATTTGTATAAACAATACCCTTTGATGTGTCCAAATGCACACACACACTTGGGTTAGTTGTGGACAAATGTACCTTTTTTTTAATGCTCTTAATAAATATGTTGGAATATTTTTTTTGGTCTGGTTTTTTTTAATATATATTATTATTAACCCTTTGTTTCGTATAAAATTTATCTCACTTATTTTTGTTTATGGAACAAGAAAAATGGTGCGTTTTGAAAAAAATTGGCCACATCCGCCACCCTCTTCCCTACACCCAATTGCGTCAAAAGTTCCGCCTCGTATTTATTTTTTTTATGAAAAAATCTAAAATGATTGGACTATTCCTTTCATGCATTAAGGGAAAAATTAATGCCTTACTCGATTGTTAGAGTAATTTTAGTTTTTTCAAAATATTGGTGCTAACGTAAATTTTTGTTTTATTGATAAAAAAATTTCTCCTAACTTCTTAAAATCTTTTATATTTTACCTTTTACGTTTCTTGTAATTCTTTTATATTTAGCATCAATCACCATCTTTTGAATAAGATGTTGCATTATTAGGATTATAATTATGATAACTATTTGCTGTTATGAAACCTGGAATGAAATCTTAATTATAAATATCAAAATTTATAGGCTATATTTTTAACTTTTTAATGATTGTGAATAAAATAGTATACATTTCTTGTCAATAAAATAACTGACTTCTGTAATTGCAGACTTGCCTTGAAGTGTGTAATTTTCTTTATTATGACATTACAGTGGAATAAAAAATAGTGTATACACGAACAAAAACTATTTTTACAGCGGTTACGGTTGCCTACCTCGCTCACTAAGCTTGGGTGGCGATCTCCGTAATCGAACTAAAAACAATATTTTTCGTCCTTGTATCATAAACTGCTTAAATTGTTAGGTATTGTATAGTTTAAAAATAAAACTTAATTTAAGAAGACAGAACATTCTGTTAGACAATATATTAACACACACTAATAGCACTCTGGCATTTAAACTGATAATAAATGACAAAACGTACTATATAACCAGATTCTCGCTGTCTAACATAAATAAAAGAGCTAGTTTAACATTGATCGTTTATAATTATATTCAGAATCTGAATTTTAGATAAAGCTAAATTATTACCAAGTTTCTATTTTAAAATTTATGTTATTTGCCTCTTTTAAACCAAAATTCTTTAAAAGTTTGAACTTAAAACCCATTATTTATAGTATAGTGCATTCTGATGTTATAGTATATTACGCACCGAGTAGGCGAACCTAGTTTTTAGTGCACGAGGGTCCTCGGATGCGCCTCGTAAAAAATCACTCGATATACACTGAAATGGTTTGCGTCGAGGTGCGCAAAAATTATCTTTAAATTACTTCTGCTCAAAAATATCGGCCCACCTAAAAAAATACACATTTTCAAATGCTAATAACTCCAAAACTATTTAATAGATTTATTTGACCTTTTTTTTTATTTTAAAGCTTGAACTTTTAGCTCTTAATTACTGGAATAAAAATTATCAAAAATCTTTTTTTAAACCGGCAGCAATGAAAATTACACAGCTATGTTTTTTTACTGCTTCTTTCGATATGCGCACGGTTTGCCACTGCATATTTTTTTACAATTTAATTAATTGATTTTATAGGCCAATTAAATGGGAGTAATTTCTTTTTTAACTTTTTAATTTTCCTTTTCTCGTTTAGGAGATATACGGTTTTTCTGAAAATAAACATTTTTGCAAATAACAAAAAAACTACACAGTGGATTTTATTGATTTATTTTTTAATTTGAAGCTTAAGTCCTTAACTTTTATTTATTTAATTTAAGTTTCTGGTGCAAACATGTTTAAACTGGGTTTACATTGCTTAAATAGTCATGTTTTTTTTACCCAATCTTTTTTGATTTTTTTTTGAATTTAGCCACAAACTCAAATGTTTCCATAAGTTTTAAAACTTATTCTAAAAGCCACACTTATTGTGACTGATTCCTTCTTTTATTTTTTATCATAAGTCTTCTCATTTAGGAGAAATTAAAGTTTTTCGGAAAAAGTGACTTTTTAATCAGTGGGCTAGTGCCACCCCTGTAAAACTGCATATGACGGAAAAGCGTCGATAGAATATAAAGATCTATTGCACTTCTATAACTTTAGCTTAAATAAATACATTTAATTAACACGTTTTCTGCGTTAGCAACTTTTTGGTTCCCAGCTCAGACTGCGTTTTGAGGCATATATGTCGAACGAACTTTGCACAGACTGTTTAAATCTCTAATGGTACTCCAAAAACAAGTTCTAACGTCTTTTTAAGGACTTTTTGCTTTTTATTTTTTTTTAAACAAAATATTTTATCAAATAAAATAACAATAAACAAATTTTAAATTTTATTAAAATTATTTAATAACAATTATAAACACAAAAAAACGTATTAGACGTGTATGTTTTTTTACAACAATGCTGTTTTTCGTTATTATTAGTTACATTACATTATGGTCAATAAAACATTCAATTTAATTTAACAAAACACTAAAACTAACCAACATTACACGGTTGAGGCTAGGTTATCAATGTGTATACACTATAGTTAAAATTTATCTACATAAATATTATAGACGTTATAGTCATATTTCCCAATGTTTTTCATACAGAATTAGGTTTTAAAAATGGTTTGAGACAGCTGTATATCCCATGCCTGGCAGCATTTACTCCTATTCTTTTCAAAATAATAATTCCATTCCTTTTTTTGTACATTTTCCAATTTTTTTTTCACAAATATTCCATACCGTAATTTAACACAACAATAGTTCAGAACCACACAATTATAGTCCAGCCACATATATTCCATAAGCAGTTTATTTTAAAAAATATGTATTATTTTTCCATCAAATTTGTTCCTATTTACCAGCACTTATTTCCAAGCCACCCATGAGGTAAAGTGATTAGCTCGTTTTTTTATACTGGTTTCCCCATTAGGCCTAATCCACAAAAAACTTGCAAACTCAATAAGAATAATACAGAACACAATAACAGAATACTCAATAACAGAACACAATAACAGAATGCTCAATAACAACCATACAGAACCCAATAAAAGAATACTCAATAACAAAACACAATTAGAGAATACACAATAACAGAATACTCAATAACAATAATACAGGACACAAAATTTTGAAAAATGTGTTTTTAGTGTAATTACTGCTCGTATTGAGATCTACTGATCTGTATAACTGGCATATTACATGAAACTATGCTATAGTTATATGTAATATGCCAGTTATACAGGTCGGTACATCCTAATAAGAGCCGTAATTACACTAAAAACACATTTTTCAAAATTTTGTGTTATAACACTGTTCTGTAACGGGTGCGATATGTCTACTATTAATATCTGATATTTCCCCCCTAGCCCTAAGTACATCCTGTACTCTATTACTCATAGAGAGAATTAAGTTTCTTATAGTATTCTGAGGTATATTTTCCCATTCTTCCTCGACTGCTATAATTAGTTCTGGAATTGTCGCTGGCGCTGGGTTCCTTGATCGAATTCTTCTTTTTAACTCATCCCAGAGATGTTCGATTGGGTTAAGATCGGGGCTATTAGCTGGCCACTCTAAGACGTCGATACCGACATCTCTTAAGTATCGTCTGACATTTGCTGCAGTATGCGGCTTTGCATTGTCTTGCATGTAAACAAAGTCATCGCCTATAAATCCGGCGTAAGGTACGACGTGCTCTTCCAAAATTTCTTCGACATACCTTTCCGCTGTAAGACTTCGCCTTTGCCGTCCACGTTCTTCCCTTATAATAAAAACGGGTTCAGTTTTAGCTTCCAATGATATACCTCCCCATATCATGCACGATCCACCACCATAACTAACTTTTTCTGCAATGCAGGCCTGTGCATAACGTTCTCCAGGACGTCGGTAGACACGCTGTCTTGCATCATTCCCAAATAGACATATCCTAGTTTCATCAGAAAACATAACCTTTGCCCATTGGTTTCTGTCCCAGTTTAAATGTCTTCTTGCAAACTGCAGCCTGGCACGACGATGGTTAGCAGTGAGTTTAGGTCCAGTTGCGGCCTTATAAGAGGAAAGGTTTCTTTCAAAAAGCCTTCGACCAATAGTGGACCTACTTACTGCTACACCTCTTGTTTCTTGAAGCCGTGATCTCAAATTAACTGAATTTAGACGACGATTCCGCAGGGAATTAAGCTCGATAAATCGGTCATCCCGAGCGGACGTGCACCTATGTCTGTCTGTCACGTCGACTAAAGGAACCGGACTCCTCAAAACGTTGGAATACTCTTCTTACCGCTGCTCTCGTAATATTTAACTGTTGAGCAACATAACGCTGACTGTGCCCTTCTTGTAGCAGAGCTACAGCTTGGGCAGCTACTTCCGGACTTGTTTCCATTTAAATAATACAATTAAATAAAATTTTAACGAGTTAAAAAAGTATTGTCACATAAGTGACAAGTCTTGTCAATCATAAAAAAGTTAGTTACAGGGGTGGCACTAGCCCACCACTTAAAAAGTCCTTATTTACCAAAAAAACATAATTTCTCCTAAATGAGAAGACTTATGATAAAAGACGGAATCAGTCAAAATAAGTGTGGCTATTAGAATAAGTTTTAAAACTTATGGAAAGATTTGAGTTTGTGTTTAAATTGCAACAAAAAAGATCGAGTAAAAAAAACATGACTATTTAAGCAATGTAAACTCAGTTTAAACATGTTTCCAACAGAAACCTAAATTAAATAAATAAAAGTTTACGATTTAAGCTTCAAATTAAAAAAAAATCAATTAAATCCATTGCGTAGTTTTTTTGTTACTTGCAAAAATGTAAATTTTTAGAAAAAACCTTATATCTCCTAAACGAGAAAAGAAAAATTAAAAAATTTAAAAAGAGATTACTTCCATTTAATTAGGCTATAAAATCAATTAATTAAATTGTAAAAAAATATGCAGTGGCGAACCATGCGCATATCGAAAGGTGCAGTAAAAAAACATAGCTGTGCACTTTTCATTGCTGCCGGTATAAAAAAAGATGTTTGATAATTTTTATTCCAGTAAGTAAGAGCTAAAAGTTCAAGCTTCAAAATAAAAAAAAGATCGAATAAATCCATTAAATAGTTTTGGAGATATTTGCATTCAAAAATGTGTATTTTTTTAGGTGGGCCGATATTTTTGAGCAGAAGTGTAGTTTGTCAAATTATCTTAAAATCAGTTTGTCAATTTGAGGTTATGTGTTTGACGTTGACTAATTTTCTGACAGCAGATATGTAAAATCAGCTCACTGTCACTTCCCAACCGTTGTCATAGGCAAGGGGTGGGAAATAGGCACTAACTACTAACTAGGGCACACTAAAATTTTTTGAAAATAAATTTAAGGTTAGGGATAAAATGTAACCAGTTTCAATATCGTTCAATATTAATTAACCAATCAATGTCGACTATTATACTTTTCGCACTAGTGCAAAAAATCAAACATTTTCGCATCATAAAGTAGCGCTTTTAGATAAAATTAATAAAAATAGTAATTTATGGTAATAGTGAGTTAATAGTAAGCAACTTTCTCTTTGCATTATGTTTTGTTTGTTTGTTTGTTTGTTTAACCTCATACTATTCTACTTGATTAAGCATCCCCTAAGTCCAGGACTTGTGTGGGCTAGTAGTAGAGGGAACCACCGGCTTATACTGACTTTCGAACCAGTTTTTATAGGAAGTGTCCGCTTCACTTATGTCTTCGCCAAATTTTCAATTATTAATTAACTGAAAAAGGCAAATCGGCGCCAGTGAGAATCGAACTCACGCTAGTTGTAGTAGACTTGTCATGTACAGATGCGGTAGACCACTACACCAATCCTCCCATATATTGTGTAGAGCACTGGATAGGTAGGTTTGTTAGGGTAGATATATAGTTTATATGTCACTGTAAATGGCCACAATCTGGGAATGTCGACATTCTCCGGAGAATCCCCGAAAACTAAAATAATGGTTTACGTTAACGTTGGTCCGGTTTGGTTTTTTGTTGTTTGGTGTTTTTTTTATGCGGAGCGTTGGTTTACGTTAACGTTGGTTTTGCGCCTGTTTTTTTAGTTTTCGGACAGTCTCCGGAGTATATCGACATTCCCCAGATTTCGGTCTTTCACAGTAACATATACCTACAAAACCAAACAAGCTACTTACCTACACTAACAAACCTACCTATCTAGTGCTCTAGTCTTGTGTGAAAAGTTTTCACAAAAAACTTAAATACAGGAAAAGACACTTGAAAAATCCAGTCTTCTTTATTAAAAGGAGGACATATTTCCAGATATTTAAAAATAAAAAATAAATCTTGTTTTGGAAAAAATTATAGAGCGCTATAAGGCATATACCAAGCAAATTATAATCCCTTATTGTATAAATACAAGGCTTCCTGTTACAATTATGGCATTCGGTGTAAAAAATTATATGAAATACTTTAATTCTTTAGTGAATAATAAAATATAATAAATAGTGTGATATTTATTTTTATTTATTTTAATTATTTATTTATGCCAGCATGATTATGCTATATAATATACATATTATGTACAAAGAAAAAAAAATAACATTAATATTAACCATTAAAAACAGCATTTACAAAACAAAAAAAAACAAAAATTATTGTGTAAATAAAAGAAGGCGCCACGTAGAAATTAACGTAGAGTTAAAGGCCAGGTCAGAGTCAAATAAGGACTGGAGAAAAGAGTTTTGAGTACAGGAAAGGCGTTTCACAAAATTAGCAACTTTTTTGCGTCGTAAAGCATCAAGCGTGTCAATTCCGGAATTCGCGAACATTTCTGAAGCACTATTGTAGCGGGAAAGTCTGTGTAGTATACGGAAGGCATCGTTATAACATATCCGAAGCGTGCGCCATGAAGCAGCAGTGTGGTTAAACCATAGTTCACCAGCATAGAGGTTATAGCAAAATGTTTTTAAAAGAAGAATTTTGACTTCGGAGGAGCACTTATAAAACCTTCTGGCAATCATGTTTGCGCGGGCACATAGGCTTTTGTAGTGTCGTTGAATATCAGAATTATCACAGAGCTTGTCATTATATATATATATATATATTATATAACATGACCAAGATATTTTATCTCAGAGACGCGATCAACTAAACTATTATCGAGATACACAGGAGGAACACTAAGGTCTTTATATGAAGGGGGTTTAAATACCATCATTTTGCTTTTGTCGCCGTTGTATTTGAGAAAGAAAGCCCTAGCGAACTCTTCGCATTTTTTCACCAACATGCGAATACCCTGAAGTGAAGGACTAAGAAGGACCATGTCATCGGCGTAGCTAATGCAGTTAATCTTAGCTTAAATAGATTTAATTATTATCCGTGCTAATAATTTTTATAATATAATAAAATTTCTGTAAATATATAATAGTGCCTGTAATAAATATAATCGTGTCTGTAATTATTTCCAATTTATTTTTAACATTATTAGTTATCGTGTCCCTTATAATATATAGCTTAAATCACTATAATTTGCCACTGTTACCAAATATCTTATAATGTATAGCGCAGAGTCCACTAATTTCTTTCCGTGTATCCTAAAGAATACATCTAAAGAATTCTGTAAAATTATGAATTATCAGTTTAGAGATAATATTACTAATTACGAGCTTTTGATACATAAGCTATTATATTTGGTCCTAACTCATTACTTGTGAGTAATTAGTTTGTAATTGGTTTCCAACAAGGTGGTAATGAGGATCTTTTCTCTACCCGCTGGAATAATTAATCAGAATTCATCTTTAAGTATTAAAGCCGATCACTCCA